>VDFB02254570.1:0-160730 GCA_007258455.2 Sequoia sempervirens
TATGTTTCTTTCTTGGAAAAAACATATGAATAAAGTTCTAGAGACTGTGAAGAAATAAAGGAGGAAAAACCATTTAGATGGTACTAATTGTTATACCATACATATTTGAATGTGTTAGTAGAAACTTGGAGCTACTCAGATAGACTTAGCTTTAGTGCCCATTATTATACTTTTAAAGATTACTTCATTACACCAGTTTTGAAAATATTGAGATTTGACAAGTCTTGATTGATATAAACACTCTTTCAGTTCCTATACCCTTGGACTTTAAACAAGCCTCAACTAAAGAGAATAATTGGGGATATTGGTTTTTACATGAAGGGTGTACAATTTTTTTTATTTTTTTTTTCTAGCTTCATGCCTCCTAAATTTCTAATTTGGTTTCCATAAAGGATTGCATTCTTAGAGGTATTGTGGAAAATGAACAAAAATTATGAACACTTCAATACTAAAATAGAAAGGATATTCTTCCTCCCTAGGCAAAATTTTTATCTAATTGATCATATTGGGAAAGGAAGGCTATGGCAATATCTCTAATATTAAATATGCAAATATAATATTAAGTATGCTAAAACAAGGGTATATAATCTAGAAGGTTTTATTTGCATGAGAAAACAAGTGGGTAGAGCATGCTATAAGCATAATTTCAATGAGGGTGAGGATATTGTTAGAATTTGTAAAGACAAAGTGGATAAGAATACAAGGAGAAAAGGATGGTATAAAACAAAGATTGATAAAGCTAAGAAACTTGAAGATGATCATGATTTTAAGGGATCATATATTGAAATTTAAGACCCTATAAATAATAAAAATTATGTTGGACAATGTTGAAACCTTCAACATAATTCCTCCAAGGGTAAAGACAATGGATATCCTGGCACAATCTCAAGCTACTTCTCCTACTTCCAAGACACATGAGAAAATGATCAAAGTAGCGTAGTAGGAGATGTTCCTAAATTAGGATAGCTAAAGGGTAATGAAATTATGGTGGAGGAGCCTTCTAGTAAATAACAAGAAGTGAGACATATGATAAGTCATCAATATCCATGGATTTAATCATAGACACTAGTAGGCTACATTAAAATAGAGGAATTTGGAGAATTCATGACAACAAGAGATGACAATATGAATGTTATCAAATCCTCCAATCACTATTGGAAAATTGAAGCCACTATCCCTTATGCTTCCATATTTCTTGTTGAATTTGAAAGAGATGAAATAGTGAAATATGTAAGGAATAAGGCATATGAGAAGTTTTTATTTGATGACCATTTCATCAAAATTGAAGAGTTTAATAACTTTTTTCTTAAATTGAAAATAAATTCTAGGAGGGATTTGAAGGAAATAAGGGAGTTTACCAAAGGTTTGGGTCATGATTTTAATTCTTTAGAGAGTGCATCCATTTTTTAGGTGAATATTGATAACATAACACTATAGAAAGCAATGATATTAGTTAGGGAAATTGGGTGTCTATTATTACTTGGATGAGATATTTCTTTAGTCCTAGCTTTTGATACCTTAGATTAAACAATGAATTTGGAGATGTCTTTCAAAATATAGACTAGGCAAGGTAATTCTACTTAGGATTTGATTATTTCCCTAATAAAAAACCATGGCCCTCTATGAAATTATGTCAAAACATGAAAAAAATCAAATATTTGATGATACTCAAGGGTTGATTGAAAAAGTAATTATTATAGGAGTGAGCAATATACCTACTCCCAAAGCTAAAGTTCACTTATGATCCATAGTACTTTTAGTGAAGTTGTCACTAAGAAATTATAAAATATTATGATAAATTATTGCAAGATGTTATTAGCTTAAATAGGGAATCAAGAGAGGAGAGGGCCAAGTCTAAAAATTATTTATCTCAAATAATTCATTGAGCTCAAAAGTAACACTGCCTTTCCGGAGCATACCTCAAGAAGAATAGTTATCACAAGTAGAAACAAACAAGTTGATGGAATTGATAAAGACATTATAGGAGGAGAATATATGATGGAATATTAAAAAAAGAAAGAGATTGAATGATTGGTCAAAAAGAATCCTGAGCATACCTCAAGAAGAATAGTTATCACAAGTAGACACAAACAAGTTGATGAAATAGATTAAAACATTATAGGAGAAGAATATATGGTGGAATATTAAAAAAAGAAAGAGATTGAATGATTGGTCAAAAAGAATCCCAAGGCCAGGTTATCAAATTATTATAAAAAAATATTGGTGATCTCTAGGAATGCCACAATAATATGGGAAATCTATAAAGTGCCTACATGATATAGACTCAAAGTTGACCAAGATTAATGACAAGCAGATCCCAAGGGTTATGAAAATGAATATCAATAATTCCAAATATGACACTGGGAGTACAAATAGTATTAAAGATAAATTTAAGGAATCAAAATTATTCTATGAGCTATATGCTTTTGTTAATTAGATGCAAGTGATTTTAAAGGAACAAATGAATAAGTTCCAAGTAGTTGTAAATTCTAGTGTTCTTGACATTGCAAGTTTGGATGAAAAAGTAAAGTTATATGGGAATGGAAGAATTATTTTGAAGGAATAGTGCCTATCCTTGTTAGCCTAGCATGAAAATAAAATTTAAAAACTTTTAAAATAATTTAAGGCTACCCTAGATGCTAGGTACACTACAAATACAAATAGAATCAAGATTATTTTAGAGGTAGATAAGCTTAGAGATTAGGCTTTTAATGAATAAACATAAATTTTCATTGAGTATTAAATTTTGTACTTATGTACTTGTTATTTATTAGTGTTGTCTATGTAATAGTTATGAGTAGCCATCTAGTAGATATAAGTGAAAAATCTATTAAGGTGGGTAGATAATATACTTTTGGGTATAATTTTTTTCTTTTTTTGGTTTGATGTGAATTTTGTAGATAGTATGTGAAAAGGTGTAATTATTTTTGGAATCTTGGATCAAGGTTTATATTCTTTTGACTAATGTAAAATGAAATGTGTTAGACTACATAGGGATGTAGGGGCTTACTCATTCAACACAAAAAAAAACCATTTGGTAAGAAGTCTTAGAGGAGTTATTAGAACTTTGAGATGGAAGGATTTGGGAACTATGTTATAGTGTGTTTGGTAATACTTACATCTCTAGAGAGAAATTGTATTCCATGTATGTATTCTATGTTCATTTAATAGTATATATGGTTTGAACCTTGTCTTTATGACCACATCTTTAGTGGTAAGTGGTCCATGCTTATGAATCCTTCACACTACACCTAATGGTATTAGAAGATGAAATTTCAAATCATGTAGATGTCTAAATAGAATGGAGAGATCACCTTAATAATATTTTTTATTTCAAATCGTGAAGGGTAGTTTCCCAAAGGAATTTCCAACCCTTCCATATTTAGATAAGGTTTTTACAACACTTCTAGAGACTTCTAGTCCTCTACGATAAAATAGGTGATGGTACAGGTAACTATGACAATTTCCTTCTTTCATTTGATGGATTTGAGAGGGATATGGGGCTAACAAGAATACTAATTAGAATATTCTTTTGAAATAACCATTATAATCTAAAACATAGTGTCTTAACTCTAATAGTGAAAGGGCGCCTTGCAAGCAATATATATATATATATATATATATATTTGGCTATGGGAGAATATATTTCATGATTGTTGTCAAGTTAGGGGGGCCGCCAAAGGCCTCCCCTTCTTCCAATACATGGTTTATCTATCTCCTCAAGGACATGTATCTATTGAAAATGACATGTGTTGGTCAAAGTTATTGTGTGAGTTTTATATTAGAAAGGATGTTGTTCCTGAGCTATTTAAAACCAAAGTGTTGAAAAAAGTAAATGTCACCTAACTTTACATTATCCCACTTGAAATTATATATTATAATTACATCTAAGAGATACAAATAATAAATCAAGTATAGTGATCAAGACCCTTGGCCTTCTTGCACCAAGAGAACTTATCTATGGTCACTTGCTTCATGAGGGAATCTATAACATTATACAATGTGTCAACCTTATCAATCAAGACCTTACCATTCTCAACCATATCTCGCAAAAAGTAATACTAAACATCAACATGATTAGTACGAGCATGATACATAGGATTTCTAGCCAAAAAAATAGCACTCTAATTGTCACATCTAATCCTCATTGTTCTGCAATTAAAACCAATGCCATTACCAAGTATCTGTAACCATACCACCTCCTTAGAGGTATGTGTAGTAGCCATATACTCTTCTTGAGTGGTGGACAAAGAAACAATAGGTTGCCTCTTACCCATCTAACTTATTGCACCTCCAAACAAAGTAAGTACATAACCACTAGTGGACCTTCAACTATCCAAGTCACCCACCCAATCTACATAAAAAAACCCCTATATGTCTTATGAATTGACCACACCATCAGTTCCATGATAAACTAAACAATAATATGAATTACCACATAAATATCTAAACACCCCCTAACAAAAGTCCAATTATCTTTACTAGTGTTAGACATAAACTTGCTTAGAACTCCCACTGCTTAGGCTATATCTGGTCTAGTGCAAACCATTACATAAATTAAAATAACAATGACACTAGTATAAGGAACATTAGGCATATCCTCAAAATCATTGTTAGGTTTAAGACATATATCCAAGCTCAACTTAGTACCAACCAAAAATGGAATACTAATTGGATTATAGTCATGCATATTAAACCTTCATAAAATTGTATTCACATAATCACTCTGACTTAACCGAAGCTTTTTGTAAGCCTAATCTCCACTTATTTCCATCCTAAGAATATATTTTGCAGCCCCCAAGTCCTTCATATCAAATATGCCAGAAAGTTGCGCCTTCAGCTCCCTAATCATCACCTTACTATTACCCATGAATGACATACCATCAACATACAAGACAATGATTAGAATATGATCATCAATAACCTTAATATAAACACAATGATCCTCCTGCTCCTAAGAAAATCCAAATTTAATACAAAATTATCAAAATTCTAGTACCACATCTTAGGAGACTGTTTTAAACCATACAAAGACCTCTTCAACCTACAAACCAATTATTCTTTTCCTTTCACACAAAAATAGTCAAGTTATCACATATAAATTCCCTCAAGATCCCCATACAAGAAAGTAGTTTTAACATCCATTTGATCTATCTCAAAATCATAAGTAGTAGCAATAGACAATAGGAATATAATAGAAGTTAATTTAGCAATAAGAGAGAAAAATTCACTAAAATAAACTCCCTTTCTCTAAGAGTATCCTTTAGCCACTAATATGGCCTTGTGCCACTCTAACCAACTATTTGCACCAAATTTATTTTTAAATACCCACTTACAACCAATAGGATTCCTTTGGGAAAAATAACAATATCTCAGGTGTCACAACTATCTAAAGCTATCATCTCCTCCTACATGGCCTACAACCAAGACTCACTTTCTATCAAAGAGAGATCCTCCCCGAAAGATCTAGGTTCAAATACATAATGGTAATTTGATAGGCTATATATTTCAACTGGATTCCATTGTATTGTGGATCTCCTCAAGGTAGGAGTAATAGGATCTACCTATTCTTTTTATGTGTGCTCATCGTGCACATCCTTTGAACTAACTAAACCCTCTTATTCTTCTCTATCCTTAGATCCATTTGATTGTTCTTCCACATGTGCATATTCTTGCTTCTCAACCATTGTCTAAAAGTACACTGTCTTTGTCTTATCTTTCTCCTTTGGTTTTTCTTCTCTTGAGTAAGCTCTAAATTCCCTAAAAAGCTTATCTTTAATAATTTTATGGGTTAGAGGATTCTAAAGATTATAACCTTTTACATTTTTTCCATAACCAACAAAGATGCATCTCTATGCTTTTAGATCAAATTTAGATCGATTCTCTTGATGCACATGAACAAAAGTCTCAAACCAAAGACCCTTAGGTGTGAAATATAAATATTTCTAAATATTTCTATCCATACTTCATATGGAGTTTTATTAATAAAACCTAATCAAGGAGATCTATTAGTCAAATAAACATTAGTACCAACCACTTTTGCCCAAAAATATTTGTCAAGTTTAGCACTACTTAACATACTCCTAGCTCTTTCCATTATGGTTCAGTTCACTCTTTATGCTACCCTATTTTTTGGGGAGTATAAGGAGTTATCTTTTTATGGGCAATACCTGCATGCTTACAAAATTTATCAAATTCTTTGGAACAATATTCACCCTTGTTGTCAAACCTCAACACTTTTATCTTATAATCTATTTCTTTTCAACTAAGGCTTTAAATTCCTTAAACTTAGTGAAAAATTCAAATTTAGAGTGCATAAAATAAATCCAAGTGTATCTTGAGACATCATCAATGAAAGAGACATAATATCGAGATTTAACCAAAGAGTCAACATCCACTAGCCCACATAAATATGAATGAATGATCTCTAATAATCTCTTTGCCTTATTAGTTCCACTAGAAAATGATGGTCTATTTTATTTTCCAAACACACAATGTTCACAAGAATCATTTTACCAAAAGATTAATCAAAAATATTGTCACCCAACTTTTTTTTAGGATCTTAAGCCATTTTTTACCTATATGACCCAATCTATTGTACCACAATATATGTATTTTCAGTGTTAGTTACATTGGTAGAGTTACTTAAAGTAGAGGCATTTATCCTAAACAAAGTCCCTATCCAAGACCATTTAGCTATTACCAAACTCCCTCTTACTAACTTACAACCAAACTTATCAAATGCCACATGCATTCTAGAATAATTCAACTTGGACACTAAAAGTAAATTTCTTGCAAGTATTGGGATATGGAAAATATTATCAAGAGTTTTAATCCTCCCATCAATGAAACACAACTTTACCTTTCCCTTATCAACAATTCTCTTTGTGTTGTTGTCACGAAGGAAAATTCTCTTCCATCATATTCTTTGTAATTAGTAAACCACCCCTTGTGAGGAGTCATGTGGTAGGAGCAACTTGAATCAACAATTCAAGCATCATCACTAATAGTGTTAGCTGAAAGAAACAAAGCATCATAATCATCATCGAAGGACATTTCTGTGAAGGAATCAAAAATTATTTTTCTTATTCCTACATTCCCTCTTTATATAGCCTCTCTTACCATAATTCCAACACTTTACTCTACTCTTTCTGAGGGTTTTAGAAAGTCCTTTAGATTTATCCCTCTTATTATCCCCTTTAGGCCCTTTCTCTTTGGACCTACCCTACACATGCAAGGCATATTGGGAGCCAAAATTCATGGAATTTCTCCTCATCTTCTCTAAAATAAGTATGTAGATCATGGAGTCCATCTTTGGTTCTACATTACCACTACTTATGGAAATAATTAAATTTTCCCTAGATTCAAGAAAAGAACAAAGAAACAAGATACATTTATCTTCATCTTCAATTTTAACATCTACAAATGTAAGTTAACTTATAATTAGATTAAAATCATTTAAATGATTCACTATAGATTCAACATCTTTCATTTTAAAATAATATAATCTTCTTTTGAGATATAACTTGTTAGACAAACTTTTAGTTTGATATATATCACCAATCCTTTTACATAAATTATATGTGGTTTCTTTGGTGGAGACATTTAAAAGGATTAAATTCATAAGACACAACCGAATGGTTCCTCATGCCTTCTTTTCTAACTTTTTCCAATCTCCATCACTCATTACAACTAATTTAATTTTTTGTGAAATTGAAAACCACTAATCTCTCTCTTCTAGGAGATTCCCCATCCCTTCCATTGAACTTCTCAATATCCTAGCGAGAGGTAGAAGCCATGGTATACAATATTCTTCACAAACCTACGATATATCACAAAAAAAAAATCTCCTATGCAGCCAAAAAATCTCCAACACTTAAGAGAAACGCATCCCCTTCTAAACAAAACCGTTAGCTTTGATACCAAATATTGAAAATAAGGTAAATTTCACCTAACCTAACACACAGAGGTTTTGGAATTAAAGCTAACAAATTTAATGATAGGAAAAATAGTCTCTCCTATGAAAAATGCTTTGATTGGTAGGTTTTTCTTATTTCATCCAAATATTGATTTGGTTAGAAAGTGGGTTAATGTTGTTTTGGAGATAAAGGGAAGTGTAGTTGTAAGTGTTATGTATGAAGAGGTTTTCTTTTTACATTCTCTTCTCATGAATATATGAAAAATGTTAGGATTGTGGAAAATATGAGATGTAGGATCAAATAACCAACAAAAATACCTTCCACACAAGAGAGCTACAAACAATAATTTGCTATATCGTCAACTAGAAAAACTTATAGAATGAATCTCAAGAGAGAATACAATGAGGGAGAGTGATTTATAGGAGCATCCCTAAACGATAAATAGATTAGATCATGACAAGTGTCATCATCCTATGTGATGAGACATAATGATATAATAATAGATCACTCTAGTTAATTGAAAAAATAACTCCTAAGTTTAGCTTAAGTGCATGAAATGAATTAGTCTAATAATTAATTAAAGATTAATTAATTATTAGCTAATGGGTTGCTACATCATTTAGTTGCACACTAGGAGGGACCACAACTTGTTGTAAGGAACTTTGAAGCATTCCATGGTAAGTTGATGATGTTTGAATTAGGTCCCATAATGAAATCTTAGCAGGAGTATTACAAAATTGTTCTACAAGATCATACTCCTTTTCAATATGTTGAGGTAAACGAGGGGCACTAGGAAAAATAGGTTGTGGAAGTGGTATTGATGAAGGAATGGTTTTCGTTTGTGTTGATTGCCTATTATTTCTTGTGATATGTATGTGCAACTGTGTGGTAACTTGGTTGTTGTGATACATTACCACTAGTAAGTTTTCTTACAAAATTCAAGATAGCCCCTAGAGGTTTTGGTTTGTTTTGAGGTGGTCCTATGACAAGAACTATTTAGTTTGAACTTGAGGTTGTTGTGAAGGTGGGTAGAAGATATGATTTGAGTTGTGATTGCATTGATTGTTCACTGTTATGTTGGGATATTACAAGCCTTAATGGATGATCTTGGTGAGATGAAGTCCTCAAGGGCTTCATCTAACATATCAAATTCATCACAACTAAAGGGATTGAGAGGTATACAATGAACTTGTAGAAAGAGATCTGACATGATCAAATGACTATGCTTTCTCCAAGATTAATCATTAATTTCTAATGCGTGTTTAGACTAACTAAGGTTGAAAATAGGTTTACAAACCTGCTACAGATCTAGAAACTAGTTTACAAACCTATAAATTGATAGTAGATATCAATCTGTTTCTGAATTTTGAAGTTGTTTTTAGAGGACTAGGTCACCTAAGGGCGACTGGGTCTTGGTAGGGATTTTTGAAAAATGTCAATTTCAAAAGTTTGATTGACAGATATTAATTGTACTATAGTTTACAAACCTGGGTGTAGGATTGATTATGCTATTTTTTTATGAGTTTTTCTTTCTAAATTTTTACTAAACTAAGAAAAATGAAAAAATTGTTTAACATGTAATAATATTGTTCCAAAATTTCAAAATAGGGATTTACCAGCAAAAACATAATGCAAACACATAGACAAAAATATGTGAAAAAGACTGTTGATGCACCTGTACAAGGATAGGGTCACCTAGGGGTGAATGGGTCCTTGTTTAAGGTTCTGAAAACTAAAAAATTTAATGTCTAAGTTGTTGTTTAAGGTTACTATTCCTAGCTAAAATCAAGTTTGACTATGACTATTTTTTTAGAAATTTTCAATGTAAATGAAATGCAAATGTATGACAATTTTGAAACAAAATGACACTTTTTTTAATGCAAATTAGAAATGAAAATCTGATCTAAATGACTTAAAAACACCCAAATGTAAGTTATGATGCAATATGGATGCAATATTTTTAGATTTTTATAGTGCAAATTATGAAACCCTAAATAAGAAATTCCATACAAAATGATGCAAAACCTAGGTCTAGGGTTTGAAATGCTACCAAATAAAGAAGCTATATATGATGTCAAATGTCAAGTTCACCAAAATGAAACATGGTGAAATGTGGATACCTTAAGTTTAGTTTCCAAAACCTAGGGTTAATTCCATCATTTCTAAGATTTTATTACGATGCAAATCAACAAGGTGCATATATTGACTTACAACCTTCTAGGTGATTCAATCCTTTTGAGTCTTAGGAATGAACTAGAAATGATTTGGAGTGATTACCCTAATGAGACTATATGACCAAATATGTAAATTACAAAATCTCGAAGATAAAAAGATGAAAATAGTGATTTGCAAGTGGATCTAGGGGATGTTTGATGATTTGTACCTGTCACCAAAAGTTGGATTCAACATGCCAAGAGGGACTCAATTTCCTAGGGGTGAATGGGTTTTTGTAAACCTTTCCAAAACTTCAAAGTTTGATCATCTAACCCTCTATCTGATCTTTGTTCCTATATCTACAAATCTTCGTCTTTGGACCTACAATAAATCTACAAAATAAATTATTTGGGTGGCTATATTGGGGTTTTCCTTAGGAAAACCACTATTTTGGTAGTTAAACCTCAAAAAAGCCAAAGACCTGATATAAAATAGTGTGTAAGCCCTAACCTTATGTTTATCTAAGGTTTTTATGAGCCAAAATGCAAAGAAATCCTACTCAAGTGTACATTAGAGGGAGATTCCTATATGAAAATGATAAGATCCAATTAGGGAGAAGTCAAACACCCTAAGTAAATATGAAATGCAATGATACCTTGCTTTAGGTTGCAAGATGAATGAAGCTTGAAGACGAGAAAATTAGGAAAAAAGTCATTAGGTTGAAGGAAGTGGCAAAATGCATCTCTCATTTAACCTAGAATCCATCATGTCCTTCCATAGGAGTTAATCTTCAATAATGTGATGAAGCTTGATCAAATATGCCAATGGGATTGAAGACTTGCAATTTCAAGTAATGCTGCTCCAAGACTTCAAATTTTTCTTGCTCAAATGTTGTCTCTTATGTTCTAGTTTTGAAATTATGAAAAGACTAGGTATTTATAGGCATTTCTCCAATTTCTCAAAGATTAGATCTTGAAAGCCAACATTTGAAATTTGAAATTTGAATGTTAAAATGTCACCAACCATACATTAAAATTTGGTTCCCATCAAGATAGGGGGAACCATTCACCCATGGGCAAATGGGTCTTGGCCCTATTTTCTAGGATGAAGTGTATCGGTGGAAAAAAAATATTTGTTTGTATTTATTCAATGCTTGTAATTTTTTAGAAAACAATAAAATAGGCCTCAAAATACATAATAAAAGGGAATTAGGGTATATTTAGGAGGGGTTGAAAATGCATAAAAGTAAAGGTCACTAAAATAGGTCCAAACTAAGTGTGAAATTATACTATCACCTACAAGGGAGTACAATTTTCTATGCTACACCTCTTAACTACCTCCCTACACATCCCAAAGTGTCATTGATGACCAAATTTCATCATATAACTAACATATTAAATATTTTCATTCCTGTAACTCATTTTTTATCGAAAAAAGCATGTATTTAAAGTTAATAAAGGACGAATATTCCCATGCTATAGTGAATTCAACTATTAGGTTTTAGATCCTGATTATTTTCATGCCATTCCTAGGCCACCATTTTAGAAAATTTTGTAGGCTCTTATTGGCCTTGCACACTTAGATCGATGGATGTTGTTAATGCTTAAAATGATTACAATCATTAGGATATGGATTTTCTCATATTTAGGCATCTCTACACATTAGAAAGAGGCATTATCTAAACATGAAAATTAATGTTAACAATGCAAAATCCATGGGATACCCTTATAAAGAAAAATGACTTTGTTTCTTTTCTCAAGGTTGCATAACTAAGATAGAGTGCAATAAGCATAGGTTCTTGTAATATCAAATGGTTTGGTATTTGTTTGTACTTTTGACAATCTCTAAGGTGTTGAGGTTTATCCAAGTCATTTTGAATTCCCATGTATTTTATGTCTAAACTATGTAAAACCATTTCATTTTTTGTATCAATTTTTTTGGTGGATTTGTAAACTTTTTTAATAAATCAATGTAAGATATTACTTTTGTGTCACTTTGCACACTATCTCCACTATCATTTGAATGCTTTTGTGGACTTAAGGAATTCTTGAGTTCACATTTATTATTCTTTATAGCTAGTCTTAGTTAGTTTACATCTAAAGGGTGTGGTAAAATGATTTTACTTGTGTGTCTATATACCAAGGAAAAAACTCTAAGGAGACTAATATGTGGAGAATTTAAATTTGTTGTGGATTACTATGTATGGGTATATCTTTGGGATAAAAATGAAATTTAGGGTCTAATATCTATAACATAGATTCAAGCACATTAAACTCATCTAAATGTTATAGTTTACTTTGTCATTGAGTTTTTTGTCCAAATTAGTCCTTGTTGCTACAAGAATTGGCATTGGTCTAATATTTTAAGCTAGGCAAAACACACCTTTAAAATAGAAAATGATACTTTTATTTTTAATAAATTGATCATAGTTAAGTGATTTTCCCTTATGCACAATCCAACATTATAATATCTCTTAGTAATCTTGTAGCTAATGAAAATCATTAGATAATTTATGTATAATGTCTCTTCCTAGGTTAATGATGTGTAAGTAACCACAAGTGAATCTATCTATAGGAATTATTGACTATTTCTCCATCCTATGTTGCATCATATAACTCAACTACCACAAATAGATATTTGTGCCGTGTATGAGGAAGAAAACTCCATAAATAAATATTATCAAGGTTAGTTTCATGGATTTCTTTATGATTAAATTTAGTTTTAGCTTATTTACATGTGTTATCTTTTAAATATCTCTAAGAAGACCCTCTCGAAATTGGTAGGGCTCAAAGTGTAGAAGAGGTTTATCTACCTCTTACCTATTGGCCTTTTCTAACCCCTAAATTAAGCATAGGTTACTTCCTTTGTTTGGACTAGTCTAGTGTCTTTGTATAGATATTACACTAAGTTCCTTATAACTACGGTTACTATAAAAAATAACACCAATATACTAGTGACTTTTTTAGAGAAAAACCTAGAGCCTTAACCCTTGAGTTTGTCCTTAAATATTTGTAAATCAATGTTGATCCAATTTTTCACCCCTTGTCCCTACAAGGGTGGTGACTACATTGTAAGATCAATATTATGTTTAGAAAATTTAGCATGGATGGGAAGAGGTCCATGTGTAGAGGCAACCTTAATAAGAAATTGATGGGTGAGATGAAAAATAAAGAACAAGCTACATGGATAGCTAAGACCAAAGGTAATTCCTCTGCCTCTACTATAAATCAATTTTAAAAATAATGTAACAAAGGAAATAGTGAAAGACAATTAGATTGTGTGGTATAATGATAAATGTACTCGTCAAGCTATCAAATAAAGGACTGGGGAGGAGTGGCATGGTATATGATATCAAGAGATTATGAATAATTTGTAAAGAAAAATAATTGAGAGAGGGGTAGAAGCTTATTTAAATGAATCCATTATGGCAAGGATGAATATAAGATATAATACTTTATCTAGTGAACCGCCAATATAACCTATAAAGTAGGAAGACCATATTTTTTCACATAGGGATGCTCCTAATAATGCATAAGGGTGTGAGGAGGATGAACATTTTGAAGAAGAATAGTTTAAACCACAAATAGATAAAAAATAATAGAATGATAATATTATCCAAGAGATAGTTGATTTGAAGGCTAAATTGGATAAGAATGAGGTTGACAAGACCAAAGATGATATGAGGAGAAAACTTTAAAATCTTAGAAATAGTGATACATAATCTAATAAAGGAGTAAAAAACCCTGGTGATGGAAGAAATGGCCATAGAAATATTAAAAAATAATAGAGGACAATCTCCTACAAGACCTCCTATAAACTTGGATAGATATAGGTAGTTAAAATTTACAAGAATTGCTAGCCATCCCAATCTTGTTCCAGCTAAGGTCATATTGAAAATTGTAAAATTTCAAAGAAATAATGTTATTTCTATAGATCACCTAAGAGAATCTAATAATTTTATGAATGACTATGAGATTGAAGATGAGGATGTGCTCATAAAATTATTTATTCAATATTAGATGATATTGCTAAAGAGTGGTATCATATTCTACTTAATGTACTTAGATATAATTCTAGAGAGTTTTAAGAGAGCAATAAAATAATAAAATACTCCTTGGATTCATCACTAATAAATTTATAAATATCACTAAAGGGTCCAATCGATCTATCTTTAATTTTAATATAATATTTTCTAGACTCATGCCTAAAACTCCAACATATCTGAGGCCTAATGAGTCCATGTGCTTGGTCCTATACTATAATCCTCATGATGCTAATAAGGGGTACCTTCTAAGAGATAAATAACCTCACACCCTAAGGGAAGTTGACATAATTTTTAAACACATAGAGAGAAATCAAAGAGCTTTAAAAAAATAAAAAAGAGGAATGCTATGAGGATTTGACCTCATGACAAATGTCATAGAAGAGAATATCCTACAATAGAGGATAATATGGATTGATTGATGCATGATTTAAAATATTTTAGGTACAAGGTGCATGTCCATGAAGAGGCATACTCAAAATAAGAACAAGAGAATTCCATTATTTTTATCAACCTTATAATACCACTTGGCATAATAGAAGGTCTATTCAACAAAATTATAGGGGGGAAAATCAATAAGTAAATATTGAACCCTTTAAATAAAAAAAGTGTTAAAAATGTAGAAGATACCCTATGGTGCATGCCTATCAGTTGCCCCATTCTCTATTGTAGTTTGTTGTAGTATTGGTAGTTATGAATTTTTATGTATCTTGTGATGAATGCAATAATCCTAGTCAAAAATTAGAATAAGATCAAGACCATCAAGAAGTAAATATATTGTCTTTAATATGGTGTCATAATAGTGATGAATATTCATCTAAAGATGAGTGTGGTTAGAAATTGAACATAGAAGACAAAAAGTATGCAAAGATTTTGTATCAACAACAATTTTTTTATGAAGATAAAAATGATTTTTATGTGCATAACGTAGATTATTATACCAAAAAATTCTAAATAAGGATACCTTATGATTAGAGCTCTGATTATAATAGTTATTACTCAAGTTAAGATTGATTACAACTTGAGAAGCAAGAATGATCAAAAGGGAAATATTATATCAAAAAATGCCAATGATATTTTCATTAAAGAGAAACAAGGTGAGTAGAAGAATCAACCTTTTGCTAAAGGTTAAGCTAAGAACAAGATAAATAATGTAGAAGTATAAAATAAGGGTACTACCAAATATGATCTAAATGCTAAATTACAAGACCTCAAGAAGGAGAACTTGAATAGAAAAAGAGCTCACATTATAAAAACTATTATAATAAATGAGGAGTGTATCAAACAAGGTATTGTTAAGCATATGCCTCCTTTGTCTTCTATTACTATTCCTTTGAAAACCCACTTAAAAATATGTCCCTTTATATATGGAACATATATTAATTCAAACAAAAATTCATGTGCCTCTAATGGAGATTATGAAGGTAACAAAACATAAGGAGAGATTTGGATCTTGATGAGGTCGTCAATCACATCATTTTTTAATCTCAATCCAAGGACGACATCCAAAGGAAATATGCAATAGGAGAGAGAGATTTATGGTTAACAACCCTTCTACCACACTTCGCACTTGTTGAAATCAAATAGCACACTTGCAAGAGTTGAGAGAGCACACTTGCAGAATTGAAATGTCACATTTGCAGGAATTGAAAAAGCACACCACACTTACAGAAATTAAAGAGCACACTTGGCAGAAAGTAAATTGCTAAATTGAAAGAAAATAATAAACACATAAAACACCTGCAGGTAATTTACAACAAACTATACAGATAGATGTTTACAAAACTTAAAAGAAGGAGAATAACAATTCATAGAATAAAGAAATAAACAAATAAAATAAATTGATCCATCTTCCCTGGAATGAGTGGCCAATTCATTCCTTGGAAGAGGATTTTATTCAAAACACAAACTTTTTCTCGAACTTCAAAATATATTTTATTGATTTACTTCTTCAAGCTCCTGGAAAATGAGAAGGAGATGTGTATTTAAACACATCTCAAAACCTAATAAAAGATTACAAAATCTAGGTAATCTAATGCCAAAATTTACTTATTCAAAAATATGCAATAAGATCCACGTTTCTAGGAAGATGTTGGACCCACCTCAACAAACTATGGACTAAAAATACATATCCGGATTTACAAATTTAGAAGTATGAATACAACCGGATTAATTTAGGTCATTACCATAAATGGTAATGCCTAAAAATAGGATATCTAAATATAGAAAGTCTATTTATAGATATCAAGGAAGTGATTACTTCAATCCAAAGGATCCAATTGTACTTCGGTGCAATATTGGCACCTTCAGAGTATTTTGTGCTGGTCTTCAAAGCACCTCTTTAGAGCACTTTCAGAGCATCTTCGAAGCATTTCTGGAGCATCTTCAGAGCATGATCTTTGGAGCTACATGTATACACATTAACACCTTTTTCCAAGAGTTAATGGTAATAGTTGACAATAAGATAACAATGATTTACAAAGAAATAACCAAATATAACTTCTTTATTTCATTCTAAATAAACCATAAGTTCAAAAACTGCACTTAGATCCACTTTTATATGCAAAGGAAAAAGATGTTAACTATTTAATAGATATAATGAGACATTTTATGATCTCATCATCTCTCCCACACCTAATCTCATGCATGTCCTCATGCATGCCACCATCTATATCATGTTCTTGGAGGTATACTTTTCTCTCTCTTTTTTTTAAATAGTCTCTTCATCTTCAATTCTTCATCACAGTTTTGCAATAATAATGGTCATTAGCATGCATTCTTCAAGGATAGGTTCTTGTGTGGAGGCTTTCCTACTATCCTTGGTTTCTCTTTGACATAGTTTCTTGTGTGGAATTCTCATGCTGACCTTCAATTTTTTTATTTTTTTTGAGAATATCCTACTGTGCCTACATATATTGATTTGACCACAAAACATGCTTACATAAATTTGTCTTGACCAGAAAGTGAAGAATACGAAGTAATTCCTATTGCTTGAAATTTGTATAAAGTCGTGTCACCTCATTAACTTGTTTGAGAATAAATTTGATTCTTTTATCTTTGGGCAATGCTCCCTCTCTCCCACACCTAATCTCATGCATGTCTCATTCTTGCCAAAGTAAATAGCCATGAAGTAGGGAGTGTATAAACTAGATAGAAAATAATGATAAAAATCTAAGAAAAATGGCAGACCAAATCCAATAGAAATGGAGTGGAAAGAACATGAATTGGCAACCTCTGTAGCACAATTGAAGTCACAACAAAGAGCACAAAATATCGCTGAGAAAGTGAGTTAGTGAATTAGGTCCACCATGCATGAGCAAAGGCTACGCCAATCTCCAACATTGTTGTGTGTCCAAGATGGATAAACAACACTGAAGAAGACAAAATGAGCCAAAAAGAAGACAACAATGGACAAAATTTATTGCAAAGATGTTGCTGAAAATTGCCATTGTTGGTGTGCACTTTCCTGGATTTATTTTTATTTTTACTTTTTCCCTTGAATGGACAGCAAGTTGGTTTTCCATCCAAGGTCCTTTCTCCAATACTTGATCCGCTAGCAAGCTAGCTTTCAAACCAAGACTGCCAACAACGCCCGAGGGTTTTCATTGTTGTTTTCTTTTTTTTCTTTTTTTTTTTACTTTCTACTTTTTGAGTTTTCAAAAACTGATGACATAGAAAATGTTAGTTGTAGACTATCTACATGCCTTTACTACTTCCAAATGTAGCATTGAATTTTCTTGATGTTGACATTTCTTCATAACCAAATAGCTGGTGATAGATGTTTGTTGATTCTACTGCTCTCTTTTTGTCAAAGGTGACTCAGGATAAGGTGCCAACTGCTTGATGAAGCCATGGATATCTTATCCATTACAATCTGTAGAATGACTTCATGTTATGAATTATCCTGTAAAAACCCAAAACAAACAAATCCTTTCCATAGAAGCATAATATCAACAATATCAATCAAGTATAAATGCCAACAACAGGATTATGGAGATGAACATTGGAATTGGTATGGAGGAATGTATTTCAGCCTACTGAAGAATGATGAATGGTTAAGGAATTAACATTATTTATAATGGAATTTTATTGTGGAAAAGAAGAACTTCCTCAGATAAGTTCTATGATGATGAAAGTGGATATGGTTGTAACTAATTCTTGAATATGAATGGAAATGGATGAAATAGAATGTCATCAATGTTTTTTAAATTTATGGATTGTGCAAAAAATATTAACTGTTATTTGTACAGGGAAGATGAAACTATAATTTAACAGTTGAAAAACATACTTGGATAATTTGGCCTAGATTGTCATCACGCTGAACAGGTTTCCACAACTCTTCACTATCTTCATTTGTTTTGAATGGAAAGCAAAAGTGGGGGTCTGGGGGCTTTTTTGTGACCACAAATATGCTTATCGTTGAAGAAATTTTGATGTTTTCGTGTTGTTTTATGAAGACTCACAGAAACCTGCAATTCTTGCTATTTTAACATCATCTGCAATACTCGAAAATGATTAATACTTGATCTCAAATGACTATATGTAAATTTGGTATTTTGTATTATGTGTCAGTCTTGCATGAAATGTAAGTTTGATTATTTTTAATCTGTCGTCATTTTTTTTAACATGACTTAACATCCATGTAGACCAATCATAAACACATAAATCAAAATAAACAACTAGCTTTGAGACCAAATCGATGGAATTTATGAGTTGCATGGGTTGTAACTATTCCTAGAAACTATTGAGGCTTTGCATGCAACCTACTACATTCCAATTTTCTATCAGATGTTATAGCTGTAGTTTGAAAATAATTCCAAAAAATACTACACAAACTTAGCGATCCATCAAAGAGAAAAACATAAATTGAAATATTTAGATCCCCAAATATAGGAACAACAACCTTATTTATCGTAGATGCTAAAAAGTAGTGATTTATAGTAAGATTTACCTTCAATGTTGGAATGTGGTTATTTCCATGCTAAATATGGAGCAATGATACCAAATCTGTTGCATGTCCCATTCCAATAATCATGCAAGTTAGTTACGCTTTTCTTCCAGCCAAAACAAGATCTTCTTTTGGCATGATCTATTTGTATGTGATTTTTGAATTTGCCAATCTTTTTGACCCATGGAATCTATCCAAAATAACAAACTCCATGCATGGCAATAGATTTGCATGCAATATTTTAGGGTGTTGGATTGGTGTGTTCCTTCCAATACTTGCATGAATCTCTCCAATAGAATCAGAAGAGTGAATACCCAACATTGCTTCAACTCAGGATCATGATCTTCCCAAAATTTTGTCTCCAACCTGCATCAACAACTAAATATTCCTTTATGATATTAGCAGCTATTAGTTTCTACATAGTGCTGTTAGTTTGGATTTTTTTTAAAAATTTTCTCTTGCATGCACGAATCTTATTGATCTTGCACTATTTACATTGGGTGAGTGTGAAGATAATAGTAATGGACGGATGGAAATGATTTATTATGTAGGAATGGATTGGGGAGATGGAAATGGAAATCAATACAAACAAGTAATTATTCTTTGAAACCCTCATTGCATAGAAATAACAATTCGAATCAGACAACTTATTATAGTCATCGATTATGTAAATTCTTCCAAACCGGCCATGTTGTGGTCTATAACCTTCCACTATTTTTTCAATCATTAGGATAACCAAGAGAAGATATCATCAAGTTCCTATTACTATTATTCCATCACATTGAAATACATGGGTAACCAACTGCTGTAATCACTGTGTATATAGAAATAAAACTAGGTACGTATTACTTGATGGCATACTATATTTCTATTCTGAATTCGAATAGAAATATTGATATGTATCTTCTACTTAGCAAAGAAATAACTATAAAACAAATATAGACTCAACACGGTAGAATATGGAAAAGCATTTCTTTTATACAAGCTTTATGATGAACTGCTAGTACCATGAAATGGGGTTTTCATTTGTTTTTGTATTTTGTGTCTTTGGTGGGGGGTGGTTCAATTATTTTGAGCTAAATTCCTAATTGCAAAAAATAAATTCTAATCTATGTTGCAGGAAAATAAATTCTAAAGAGATTGTCAACCACACATCTCCTGTCATAAAACTTGTAAAGAGACATTCAACAGCTTACACAATCAACATCTAATACTTAGACATCTAGCATAAGACACCATAGTGCCCTCACTCGACTTTCCTGGCTAGGTAGGACAGTGAAAACTGAGAACTTTGTTTATCTATCTCACCTAGACAAGCCTCTTTAGCAAATTTTGAATCTCCTAGTAACGCCAATCCCCAACAATGACACCAAAAATGATGAGGTCGTCAATCACATCATTTTTTAATGTCAATCCAAGGACGACATCTAAAGGAAATATGCAATAGGAGAGAGAGATTTATGGTTAACAACCCTTCTACCACACTTCACACTTGCTGAAATCAAATAGCACACTTGCATGAATTGAAAGAGCACACTTACAAAATTGAAATGACACACTTGCAAGAATTGAAAGAGCACACCAGACTTGCATAAATTAAAGAGAACACTTGGTAGAAAGTAAATTGTTGAATTGAAAGAAAATAATAAACACAGAAAACACCTGCAATCTTACAACAGACTATACAAATAAATGTTTGTTGGATCTCAATTGTGTTCATGGTTTGTCCTTGATGACAAAATATCTGGTCCTTATGTTTTACAATGGCACTTCTTTGATGTCTCTTGGCTATTACAAAAAGTTATTTGTTATGCTTTAATTTCATAGTGATGAAAATTCTGGTTTAAGCTATGAATACTATTTTTGTGACTGACAAAGCTTGTAAGTTGGTTTCTTTGTCAGGATGGTTCTCTTTGCATATCACAGGCCTACACATATCGGCATGAGTTTGGCAGGGTCTCCCCAATCCTCTTTGAAATGTCTGAGTTGCCTATCGGCAAGACATTTATGATCTCTTAACGATTTAATTTTTTTTCTTTCAGGCAGGTTTCGGCGTGACTTTGTTCATTGTCCCAGCGACAGTAGTTATATCAGCATAAGTTAAATCTGTCGGTATGTGGTCTCAGCAATTTTGGTTTGTTACACCGACCGGCATAGGAAAGAATCATATCAGCATAAGTTATCCCATTGGTATGATGTCACAGCGAGATTGCAATGTTACACCGACCGATGGTGAATGGATGCGTATCGGCAAAAGTCAGGGTTCTTGGGATAAGGTCTTAGTGATTCCCTTGTGTCTCCCCAACCCGCTTCTGAATGGAAGTCTATCGGCAAAGGTAGTGGCTTCATTGAAATGTCATAGCGATTTTGTTATGTCACACCGACCAGTGGTGGAAGGAAGTCTATCGGCAAGAGCTTAAGGTTTTGGCGTGATGTCATAACGGAAGTGTTGTAATCGGCATATGGTCTCTCTGAGGACATATTGTCTTACCAACTGTATTAAAAAAAGTATTATCGGAAAAATTTTATTTTCTTCGGTATAAAGTCATAACGAACCCTATAGGTTTTTCCAATGGAAAAAATTAAGGGCTCTCGGTGAAACATATTGTGTTCGATATAATATCTCTCTGACTGTGGAAAGTCATGGCAAAGGCGAATGAAAGGCTTTTGGTGAAAGGTTGGTAAAGTCTTAGCGAATTAGAGTGAATAAAGTCCTTCAGTGAAACTTAATGTATTCTATGAAACGTCTTCCCGACATCGTTAGGTTACAACGATAGTGTTAAAACAAGGTAGAAGGCTCGTCGGTAAGAAAAACCATTTATCACGGCGATAATGTGTATCGAATGTCTTTCGGAATGACAAAGTTTGTTCTCCAAGAGGTCTCCCCGAAAGTTGTGTGTTACAGCGATTGTGAATGAAACCAAAAGGGCATCTCGGTAAGAAGTTTCCTCATGTCTCAGCGAAAGAATGATATACTAAGGAAGACCATCAGTGTAGCCTGTTGTATTCTACATGTGTTCTTCTCGACTCTGGTTAATCTTGGCAAAAGCAACAACCATAAGGTTGTCTGGCAACGTTAGAGTTGCCTACGGCATAACGTGTCATCGATTGTATTAAAAAAATTAGGGCAAACTTTTTGAGTTTATTCTCTTAAGCTGGGTATTGAACCCTAGCCTGGCCGCCATCATGAATGTTTACATTTCTATTGTTGCTGACCGTAACAGTTTCTACAGAGGTCTATGGAAGGTTTGTTTGGTGTGCCTCTCTGGTTGGATGCTCGACAGTGGTTGATGGAGCCATGGGAGTTACAGTTTTTTCTGAAGAAACAATCTCACAAGTTTCAGAAGCTGGATGAAATGGCTCTTGTTTTGGTTGGTTGTTCTGCTGTTACTTCTGATGACTATTACTTTTCTGGCATTTATTTAAAGAAGCAGAAAACTTAGTTTTCTATTCGGCTGTTGTTGTAATTCAAAAGAATATCATTCTTTGACTGTATGAAAATGTATGATGAAACTCTGCAATAAAAATTTGAATAAAAAAATGCAGAGATTGTAAATTTCTTTTCTACATAGTATTTTAGGGGTTCAATTATTGAATCTTTAAGGTATTCTGTAGATGAGAAAACAAAGAGATATGTGCTTAACTGAAAATAGAGAAATCCTTTGAATCATCACTATTGTTCAAAAAGTAAACTGATGGGTTTGAACTCCTTGAGATAGATATCTCTAAACGAAGGGTTGGTGCTCCTTGAGTGGGTGCTCAAAATAGCCTATAAGGCATTGTGAATAGTTGATTAAAAGATTAAGCCTGGAAGGAATTTAGGGAGTGGTTTTTATACCCCAGGAGGGTTTTCCACTCGGCAAAATATTGTGCCTCTTTGTTCTTTTATGTTCTTTATGGTTTACTTTGCTATTGTTGTTTCTGTTCATAGTTGAGTCATTACTTTTCTCAATTCTGTTTATGAATGATTACATTCAACTCATGAATGCTTTAATCATAATGAAATTGAGATCAAATCTGAGCTGTGTGTATAAATATTTTTAAAAACAGTCAAATAGTTAAGACACTGATTCACCCCCCCTCTCAGTGTCATTTTAACTCCAACAATTGGTATCAGAGCATAGGGTCCTCTGATTGGTTTAATTACCTTGGATTGATCTTGGTCTTGGAGTTTGTTTTTAATGGCACATTCTCAAGAAGGTGCCTCTATAACCAGAGCTCTGTTATTTGTTGGAACAGATTATGTGTTTTGGAGAATAAGAATGGAAGCTTTTCTTGTTTCTTTTGATATTGATGTTTGGAGCATTGTTTTAGAAGATTACAATGTACCTGCCACTATTCCCACTGATGCTGCTGAGAAAAAGAAGTATGAAACAAATGCCAGAGCTAAGCATTCCATCTTGCGTGGATTAACTAAAGATGTGTTCATAAAAGTCATGCATTGCAAATATGCTCATGGAATCTGGGAAAAACTTGAAACTATATATCAAGGGAATGAGAAAGTCAAACTGTTGAAAATCATTACTCTCAAACATCAGTTTGAAGAGTTGAAAATGAAGGATGATGAAAAAGTGGCTGAATATTTCCTAAGAGTTGATGAAGTCGTCAATGCAATGAAAGGTCTAGGTCAAGCTGTTAATGAATTTGATGTAGTCACAAAGGTTGTTAGAACCTTACCACCTAAATTTGAATCTAAGGTTTCAGCCCTAGAAGAAAAGAAACACTTTGATCAACTTACCTTAGACAGCCTGCAAGGAATACTTACTGCCTATGAAATGAGAACTAGCAAAATCAATTCAACAGGAAAAGAAACTGCTTTTAACACTGAAAAGAAAGAAAAAGTTGAAGTCAGTGAATCAGAGTTGTCTGATTCTAAAGAATCCCATTTTGTTAGAAGATTTAAAAAGGGATCAGGAAAATACAAGGGAAAACTTCCCTTTAAATGTTTTAACTATGGCAAAATAGGTCACTTTGCTGCAAAGTGTCCCTATGATGATCAAATCTATGACAATGAGACAACTGAAATACAACCTAAGAAGAAGGCTTTCAAACCTAAACGAAACTTCAATTTTAAAAAGAAGAAAAGTCTGTTTAGTAAGGATGAATCTGATATTGAGTCTGAAGACTCATCAGCTGATGAAGTTGAAACTTTGTTCATGGCTGAATTTACTCAGCAAAATGATTCTAACACCATTGACACTGAAGAAGGTGAAGTAGATCTTGAAAGTGAGCTGAAATGTTCTCTTCAAGAGGTCTGAAAACTTAAAAAACAAGTTCTTACTCAAGAACATAAACCAGATCAAGAATTGATCTCTCTGAAAACTCAGCTTGAAGAAGCTAAAAGAGTTGAAGTCTGCCTTAGAGAGACTGTAAGCTGCAAAGATCATGAAATTCAAAAATTGGAACAAGAAGTAGTCCTTCTTAGGAAGGAAATTGAAAAATATGAAAGCACTCTAAAACTGAATGAGATGCTCAGCAAGCAAAAGGTGTATAAAGATAAATCTGGTGTTGGTTTTGAAAAGGGTGAATGCTCAACTGACAAAGCAAAACAAAACCCCTCTTCTGAAATCAAAAATTCAGGTTCAAATCTCTCAGTATCTGGTAAGGATCATGCTAAGTTTTTTAGAGGTAATAGACCTTCATACAATGCCAATTCTTTTTTCTATGGTTATTGCTTTTTCTGCAAAAAATTTGGTCATAAGGTGAGCTCTTGTAGGCTTATGAATTCTAGAATACCCAGGTTTGGTCTTAGACAACACCATGGTTTTGTTAGACAAATCAGATGTTTTAAATGCAATACTCTAGGACATTTTGTCAAACAGTGCAGAACTGATCTACATTCTAAACAACAGAAAACTAAAAAGATTTGGAAACCTAAGACTCTCAACAACATTGAACAAACTATGTTGGTTCAAACTGATTTTCATTCAAAGAAAAAGGACTTATGGGTCCTGGACAGTGGATTTTCTAACCATATTACTGGCGACAAGGACAAGTTCATAAAACTTGAAGATTATGTAGGTGGATATGTTAAGTTTGGTGATAACTCTGGTATTCAAATTAAAGGGAGAGGTTCACTTCTTCTGAATGAAGACACTCCTATCTATAATGTGTATTATGTGGAAGGTCTCAAGCACAATCTTCTAAGTGTTAGTCAAATCTATGATAGTGGTTATCATGTTCTTTTTAATTCGCAGGGATGTGAGCTTAAGAACAAGCTTGGAAAGGCTATTGCAGCTAGAAGGAGGACAAAAGGAAATGTGTACAATCTCCTTGACTCATCTTGCAATGACAATATTCAAGGTATGTGTCTAATGGGCCAAATTGAAGAGAATTGGTTATGGCATAAAAGATTAGGACACATAAACTTTGAAAATCTGGTTAGAATTAGTAAAAATCAGAATGTTAGAGGTCTACCAGTTCTTAGCAAGCCAAAAAACTCTGTGTGCAAAGAATGCTTAAGTGGTAAACAAACTAAAATCAGCTTCAAGTCAAAAGAACATTCTTCTTCAAAACCTTTACAACTTGTGCATACTGATTTATGTGGACCAACCAGAACAAGGTCTATTAATGGTGAAAGGTACTTTATGTTGTTTGTGGATGATTATACTAGAATGATATGGGTCACATTTCTTAAGCACAAATCAGAAGCCTTTGAAAGGTTCAAAATCTTTAGCAAAATGGTTGAAAAGAAATCTGATCTGAAACTTAAATGCCTTCAATCAAACAAAGGAGGTGAGTTCACCTCTCAAGAGTTTATTGATTACTGTGAACAACATGGTATTAAAAGACAGTATGCTGCAACTAAAACACCTCAACAAAATGGGGTAGTTGAACACAAGAATAGAACTATTAAAGAAATGGCTAGAACCATGCTAGATGAAGCTAAGTTGTCCTATATGTATTGGAAAGAAGCTGTTCATACAGCTGTATACATTTTGAATAGAGTGCAGCTTAGGGTGAAATCTAAACACACCCCTTATGAACTATGGTATGGAAAAACTGCCTTTGTCAAATACTTTAAAATTTTTGGAAGTAAGTGTTTTATCAAGAAAGATGATGATAACCTTTTGGAGCTTTCAATCAAAGAGTGATGAGGGTATCTTTTTGGGATACTCAACTCACAACAAAGCTTATAAATGCCTTAACAAAAGGCTTAACAAGATTGTTGAAGTTGTTAATGTCAAATTTGATGAAAGACCACATTTGATTGCTGAATCTTTGCAGGATAATGAGGAAGAAGAACTTGAATTTGAAATAATTTCAGAAGGAGCTGAAACAGCAAAGTTTGTTGCTGAATCAGCAAGCCCTAAAACTGAAAAAGAAAGTCCTGAAAAGGTTGCAGCAAAAGCTCCTTCAAAAACTCTAGCCATTTATCACCCCAAAGATCAGATTATTGGGGATAAATATGCAGGAGTTCAAACTAGAAGAAAAGCTGCTGAATCTAATGAAAAGGCACAAGTTGCTTTTTGTTTAGTTACTCAGTTTGAGCCTAAAAAATTTAATGAAGCTCTCACAGACTCATGTTGGCTTAATGCTATGCAGGAAGAAATTGATCAGATTGAGAAAAATTAGACTTGGGAGTTAGTCTCAAGACCAGATGACAAGAATGTCATTGGAGGCAAATGGATATATAGAAACAAGGTGAATGAAAATGGTAATGTTATTCGCAACAAAGCAAGATTTGTCTGCAAAGGCTATGCTCAACAAGAAGGTATTGATTTCGGTGAAACCTTTGCACTCGTGGCTAGATTAGAATCCATCAGAATATTCTTGGCTTATTTTGTTTACAAAAAATTTACTGTTTATCAAATGGATGTCAAAACTTCCTTTTTGAATGGCTATTTAGATGAAGAGGTCCATGTTGAACAGCCTGAAGGATTTATATGCAAAGATAATCCTAACCATGTCTACAAGTTGAAAAAGGATCTCTATGGCCTAAAACAAGCACCTAGAGTTTGGTACTCTAGGCTGGACAGTCATTTAATTTCTAATGGCTTTGTTAGTGGAGGTGTAGACAGTAATCTTTATGTTAAAACTGAAGGTTCAGATATTTTAGTTGTTGAAATTTACGTTGATGATACTATCTTTGGCTGCAATAATGTCACTATGAGTAAAAAGTTCTCTCAGTTAATGGAATCTGAGTTTGAAATGTCAATGTTAGGAGAATTAAATTTCTTTTTGGGTCTTCAAATCTCTCAATGTGAGACTAGAATATTTCTATCTCAATCCAAATATGCTAGAGAGATGCTTACGAAATTTAAAATGGATGAATGTCATCCTGTTAGCACTCCAATGGCTACTGGATGCAAACTTACTAAAATTGATGATTCTCCTGATTCAAATCAAACAGAATACAGATCAATGATCGACAGTCTCTTATATTTAACTGCCTCTAGACCTGACATTATGTAGGCGGTTTGCACTGTTGCACGTTTTCTGGCATCACCTAAAGAATCTCATGTTACTGCTGTTAAACGGATCTTTAGATACATTCAGGGCACTCGTGATTATGGTCTTTGGTATCCTAGGAGCAATGATTTTTCTTTGATTGCTTATACTGATGCTGACTGGGCTGGTTGTTTGGATGATAGGAAAAGCACCAGTGGTGCTGCATTCTTTCTTGGTGATCGTTTAGTGGCATAGCACAACAAGAAACAAGTATCTGTATCTCTTTCTACTGTTGAAGCATAATACATTGCTGCCACTTCATGTTGTACACAAGTTCTTTGGATGAGTCAAACTCTATCTGATATGGGTATAAATGCTCCTAAACCTATTTCTATTCTTTGTGATAACACTAGTGCGATAAATATATACAAAAATACTATTATGCACTCTCGAACTAAACATATTGCTATTAAGTTTCATTTTCTGCGAGAAAAGGTTTTGGCTAATGAAGTCTGCTTACAGTTTGTTGGATCTCAAGATCAGGTGGCTACCATTTTTACTAATCCCTTAGCAAAAGAGCTATTTGAAAGGCTGAGACTTCGATTGGGAGTTATCTCTCAATCATTACTTTACTGAATCTCCAAGATACTGCTTAGGGGGAGCAAGTTACATATTTTTTATTCACTTACAACTCTCCTACAATCTTGGGTGCTGCACTACTTTTCTTTTGCAACTGTTTCTCATTATGTTTTGGTTGGCTTCTCAGTTGTGTTTCATGGCAATGCATGATCTTCTCTTCTACTCTTTGTCTTTGAGGCAAAAAGGGGGAGAGTCATTTGTGTTTTGCCATCAAGGACAAAGGGGGAGTTTGTTGGATCTCAGTTGTGTTCATGGTTTGTCCTTGATGACAAAATCTCTAGTCCTTATGTTTTACAATGGCACTTCTTTGATGTCTCTTGGCTATTACAAAAAGTTATTTGTTATGCTTTAATTTCATAGTGATGAGAATTCTGGTTTAAGCTACGAATACTATTTCTGTGACTGACAAAGCTTGTAAGTTGGTTTCTTTGTCAGGATGGCTCTCTTTGCATATCATAGGCCTACACATATCGGCATGAGTTTGGCAGGGTCTCCCCGATCCTCTTTAAAATGTTTAAGTTGCCTATCGGCAAGACATTTCTGATGTCTTAACGATTTAATTTTTTTTCTTTCAGGCAGGTTTCGGCGTGACTTTTTCATTGTCCCAGCAACAGTAGTTATATCGGCATAAGTTAAATCTATCGGTATGTGGTCTCAGTGATTTTGGTTTGTTACATCGACCGGCACAAGAAAGAATCATATCAACATAAGTTATCCCATCGGTATGATGTCACAGCGAGATTGCAATGTTACATCGACCGATGGTGAATGGATGCATATCAGAAAAATTTAGGGTTCTCGGGATAAGGTCTTAGTGATTCCCTTGTGTCTCCCCGACCCGCTTCTGAATGGAAGTCTATTGGCAAAGGTAGTGGCTTTGTTGAAATGTCATAGCGATTTTGTTATGTCACACCGACCGGTGGTGGAAGGAAGTCTATCGGCAAGAGCTTAAGTTTTCGGCATGATGTCATAACGGAAGTGTTGTAATCAGCATATGGTCTCTTTGAGGACATATTGTCTTACTAACCGTATTCAAAAAAGTCTTATCGGCAAAAGTTTATTTTCTTCGGTATAAAGTCATAACGAACCCTGTAGGTTTCGTCGATGGAAAATATTAAGGGCTCTCGGTGAAACATATTGTGTTTGATATAATATCTCTTCGACTGTGGAAAGTCATGGCGAAGGCGAATGAAAGAATTTTGGCGAAAGGTTGGTAAAGTCTTAGCGACTCAGAGTGAATAAAGTCCTTCGGTGAAACTTAATGTATTCTATGAAACATCTTCCTGACAGCATTAGGTTACAGCGACAGTGTTAAAACAAGGTAGAAGGCTCATCGGTAAGAAAAACCATTTATCACGACAACAATGTGTATTGAATGTCTTTTGGAATGACAAAGTTTGTTCTCCAAGAGGTCTCCCCGAAAGTTGTGTGTTACAGCGATTGTGAATGAAACCAAAAGGGCATCTCAGTAAGAAGTTTCCTCATGTCTCAGCGAAAGAATGATATACTAAGGAAGACCATCAGTGTAGCCTATTGTATTCTACATGTGTTCTTCCCAACTCTGGTGAATCTTGGCGAAAGCATCTGGAAATGTTAGAGTTGCCTACGACATAACGTGTCATTGATTGTATTAAAAAGATTAGGGAAAACTTTTTGAGTTTATTCTCTTAAGCTGGGTATTGAACCCTAGCCTAGCCGCCATCATGAATGTTTATGTTTCTATTGTTGCTGACTGTAACTGTTTCTACAGAGGTCTATGGAAGGTTTGTTTGGTGCGCCTCTCTGGTTGGATGCTCGACAATGGTTGATGGAGCCATGGGAGTTATAGTTTTGTCTGAAGAAGCAATCTCACAAGTTTCAGAAGCTAGATGAAATGACTCTTGTTTTGGTTGGTTGTTCTGCTGTTACTTCTGATGACTGTTACTTTTCTGGCATTTATTTAAAGAAGCATAAAACTTAGTTTTCTGTTTGGCTACTGTTGTAATTCAAAAGAATATCATTCTTTGACTATATGAAAATGTATGATGAAACTCTGCAATAAAAATTTGAATAAAAAAATGCAGAGATTGTAAATTTCTTTTCTACGTAGTATTTTAGGGATTCAATTATTGAATCTTTAAGGTATTTTGTAGACGAGAAAACAAAGAGATATGTGCTTAACTAAAAATAGAGAAATCCTCTGAATCATCACTATTGTTCAAAAAGTAAACTGAGGGGTTGGAACTCCTTGAGATAGATATCTCTAAACGAGGGGTTGGTGCTCCTTGAGTGGGTACTCAAAATAACCTATAAGACATTGTGAACAGTTGATTAAAAGATTAAGCCTGGAAGGCATTTAGGGAGTGGTTTTTATACCCCAGGAGGGTTTTCCACTCGGCAAAATATTGTGCCTCTTTGTTCTTCTGTGTTCTTTCTGGTTTACTTTGCTGTTGTTGTTTCTATTCACAGTTAAGTCATTACTTTTCTCAATTATGTTTATGAATGATTACATTCAACTCATGAATGCTTTAATCAAAATGAAATTGAGATCAAATCTGAGCTGTGTGTATAAATATTTTAAAAAACAGTCAAATAGTTAAGACACTGATTCACCCCCCCCTCTCAGTGTCATTTTAACTCCAACAATGTTTACAAAACATAAAAGAAGGAGAATAAAAATTTACAGAATAAAGAAGTAAACAAATAAAATACATTGATCCATCTTCCCTAGAATGAGTGGTTGACTCATTCCTTGGAAGAGGATTTTATTTAGAACACAGGATTTTTCTTGAACTTCAAAATATATTTTATTGATTTACTGCTTCAAGCTCTTGGAAAAATGAGAAGGAGATGTATATTTAAACACATCTCAAAACCTAATAAAATATTACAAAATCTAGGCAATCTAATTCCAAAATTTACTTATTCAAAAATAGGCAACATGATCCATGTTTCTAGGAAGATGTTGGAACCGCCTCAATAAACTATGGACTAAAAATACATATCCGAAATTACAAATTTAGAAGTATGAATACAACTGGATTAATTTAGGCCATTACCATAAATGGTAATGCCTAAAAATAGGATATATAAATATAGAAAGTCTATTTATAGATATCAAGAAAGTGATTACTTCAATCCAAAGGATCCAACTATACTTCAGCACAATATTGGCATCTTCAAAGTATTTTGTGCTAGTCTTTGAAGCACCTCTTCGAAGCACTTCTAGAGCATCTTTGAAGAACTTCCAGAGCATCTTCGGAGCACTTTCGGAGCATCTTTAGAGCATGATCTTTGGAGCTTCATGTATACACTTTAACACCTTTTTCCAAGATTTAATGGTAATAGTTGGCAATAAGATAACAATGATTTACAAAGAAATAACCAAATATAACTTCTTTATTTCATTCTAAATAAACCATAAGTTCAGAAAGTACACTTAGATCCACTTTTATATGCAAAGGAAAAATATGTTATTTCATAGATATAATGAGACATTTTATGATCTCATCAGATCTAATTTGTGATATTCTATTAGACCATTTAGACAAAAATAAGGATCATATCAAAGAGAAAAAAAAGTAAGGAAAAATAGCAAGGAAATATAGGAAGTTATCCAATGTTGAGATACCTAAAGAGTACTTAGGATATATACTAAATAAGTGTCCATCATAGGTGGAACCATTCTATCATACTATGTATTAATGACAAGTTGGTAAGAAATTGTATGATAGATCTTAGAGAATCTATTAATGTTATGCCTTTGTGTGTTACACCCCATTCCTTAGTTACCAGATTACTTTTACCTTTATGAGTAAATATGATTTTAAATGCTAAAACATAACTTTGATATGTTACACAGTCTCATTGTGGGATTATCAAATGTTTTATTGCATGATTATGTTTTATAAATAATGATGGAAAATGTGATGAACGAATATGTATTGCAATATGATTGCTTTAATGCTTTGATGATGCAAATGAATATCATGTGGATAGATAACTTCCTTTGTGATGCACTTAGTTGGATGCAGGAAGGAATCAAGTCCTCAGATAAGAGAGGGGGAGTATCACTCAGGAGAGGAGCTTGGTTTAGTAACCCTTAACATGCCTATTTGAGCTATCACACACTCACATCCTAGTTAAGTCAAGTTAGTTTGGGAAATGGTAAGTAACCCTCTCAGTCTTGGTTTGGGAATGCTTTGTATTGGTTTATGGTTTTGGTATTTGATTATCCTTGATTGAGAATATGTAATTGAGTCTTTATATTAAGTGAAAGTTCCTTATTCATGTGTTCATATTTATATATTAATTGATGAGTATATACATAAAATGTATATATGTATATATATGCATGTTACAATAACTCATACATGTGAGTGTACACGTGCATGCGTATATGTAGGTAGATGTATCTATGCATACTCATATATGGATATACCGTATGCATGAGAATAACGAATGGACATATGCGAAATATATATGTATATATATACATTTTGCATGTCTATATCGATCGATGAATATGTAAATGTATGAGTATATTTTAGATACTAAAATAATGATATATATATATATATAATATCAATATATATAGGGTATGCTTTTTATTAGATAAGTAGGGAAGGGCCCTAATCCCAATGTTACAACATCAGACAAAAAGGAAACAAGGAGAGGTGGGAAACAACACCACCAACAAACCAAAAAGCAACATCAGTATTAGTGCGCAGGCCAACATTTAAAATAGTAACCATAGTCCAACCAGTACTAATAAAAAATAGTAAGTTTTTACCAGCATACTTAGATTTATGTAAACCATTAATTAAGTCCATAGTGTCCTAGGTGGTATTCCACCATATCATAGCAAAATTAAAATAACAATCTGAGATGTTAAAACAAGAGGACAAAAAACTCATCAAAACCAACAGAGTAGCTACCCCAAGCCATTAATTGGATTTCTTTAACAGGTCCCCATACTCGTCCATGAGAGAAATGTATTCTCTCCAATCAGGTCCCTTGGTCTCATCCAACATCTTCAAGGTATTAGGTTTCCCCTATTTCTTTAGCTTCCTAGTGATTTTTGTTTCTCTTGAAGAAATTCCTAGCATCACCCTCCTCATCGGTCTGTTAGTTACCTTCATGAGAATAACTAATGCCTTCTCCATATCATCGAACTGAACCTACATAAAATTTAGTCTACTCTTTAAAAATTCATTTCTTAAGTCCTCATTTTTGTTCTCCATACCCAAATCACCAACATCTTGAACATATTTTATCTCATTCTTATCCTCAAATGGCTCAATTTGCTCATCCTCTTCCTCTTCCTTATCCTCCTCTGAACCATCTTCCCCCATCTCATAAGTCGAGTCCTCAAAGTCCATATCCTCAGAGTCTTCTTCCTCTTGGGCTTCAAACTCTTCATACCCCAGGTCTTCCTCCTCACACATAGTCATTTTTTGTTTTCCTTTTTTTATCCTTTGAGGCTGCTTTAGCCAGGCAGGCCGACCTTCTCCCCCCACTACCACCACTCCCTTCCACTTGCAAAGTTTCTTTCACCTCCTCATTTTGATTCCCTTAGTGATATTAATTACATCCCTAGGATTTTCGTCTCTTTTAGGTTTCTTAGCCTTGGGGAGTTCCAGCAGCAAAGGCAAATGTTTCCTTTTCTCCAACATAGCTCTTATGAGCTCAATCTCAAAAATTATTTTTTCCTCACTCTTCTGTGATATCAGAGTTGAGGGGTTTGACATATTGGCCATAGGAGAGTTACTTTTAACAGGGATAAGCACCCACCTAGCAGCAATTGTAGGAGGCTGGCGAGGGATAGGTTCCTCAGCTGGGATTTCAACCACAATAGGGTTTTCCTCAATGAGGTTGTTCCTCAATATCTTCTTCAAAATTATTAGGTTTTCTCATTTCTACTAGCTAAAGGGTTTCCATGAGGATTCAATGCCAGGGCATACTTATATAGGGTTAGCATGAGACCTTGGTGGAGGAAAGGACTTGCGCCTTTCTCGATGTTAAGTTGTAGGGAAGAAAACAAATAGAAAGGAAAATTGATTATCTCACCATGTCGAATGTGGTTTAGTAGGGGGAAATGGTATGCATGTACCGACATATACCTACCTGCAAGAGTAAAGTATCACATAAAAAACAAGCTAACTAAAGCAAAGGGAGGATGGAGTTCCAATCTTGCATACCCGTTCTGAAATCTCTTGAGATTCTCCCCTTCATGTAGGAATTTGTCGACAAACTTCTGATAGTCTGCCCCACTTTTCTTTGCAACTTTAAGCCCTTTATTTTGCAAACCAGTAGCTTCTGCAATGAATCTTGTGGTTACCTCAAACTTCACCACACCAAGGGTGACTCTTCCCTTCCTTGAGGAGTTGGTAAAATTTGACATTAGGTTCTCATTGTATCCTTTCAGGGATTGGAAGAACGAGACCATACCAACATTCTCAAATATTCTCCATAAATCCACATTCTATTTTAGAGCTTGACAACTTGGAGGCTCTGTTCTCTTCCTTGGTCCTCCCATTTTGCTCCTCTACAAATTCTTTTGTTGTGACAGGATTTTCTTCATAATCACTCACTTCATCTGCTTCTTTCCGGGAACACAACAAACACTCTTACACCAAATTACACACAAAGCCGATAAGGAGTAGTGATTCAAGAAGTTTCTTATTGAGAAAGCTAGTGGCCCATTTCTCAGTACACAAGTCTCATCATTTTTCTTAAAAGAATTTAAATCCCTATTAAATTTTATACCTTTCTCCACTTTAGAAATGCGGGAATAGCTGACACAAGGCAAATCAACATGAATAGAAATGACATCTCTTAACAATTTCATTAACTTCATGTGATTTTTGGTCACCTCCTTAAAAGAAGAATTATTAAAATTACTTCTAGCCAAGATCATCCAATACAATCTTGTACTCCAAATGCCATCATTACATGGAAATCCAAAAGACACCAATTGGTACTCATTATTTCTACATAAAACCAACCTTTCATTTTTGCATATGATATTCATTTTAGAATTTTTTGTTTAGGATTAAGTCTCTTAAAGACTTCGACATGTTGTCATTAGTCCATCAGGTCCATCCCCTACAACTCAGAGCCACATTGGTGGCACAATCAATAGCTTTATTTCCTTCTCTATACACATGTTGCACCTTGTAGTTGTTAAAAAACTTCTTAATGACTTGGAATTTATCTATTATATTTTTTAATTCCCAAGGTGGCGCAACTTCTTCATTTAGAATGTCCATAATTAGCTTAGAGTCCCCTTCAATTATGACATTTTTATAACCCAACTCCTTTAGAGTATTGAAACCCCCTAGAGTGGCCATAGCTTCAACTTTATTATTAGAACAAACACCCATATTCACTCCAAAGCTCACAATACAATCACCTTTATGGTTCCTTACCAGACCCCCTGCTCCAGGTTGTCTCGGGTTGCCTTTTGAGCACCCATCGAAGTTACACTTTATCCAATTTTCCTGTAGAGGGCTCCATACAGTAGCCATTATGTTAAGCATCTTTGACCAATTGAGTTTGGTTAGATCCTTCCTTATTCCTCAATTTTGTTTAATACTCATTTCTTTATAGTTAGGCTAGGTTTTAGAAAAGTTGTATCTTCCTACCTCAATGTTTTCCTTAATATGGGTTTTTATAATCAAACTAACCTCCCAACTACTTCTCTCCACTTCCCTGAATATTCTATTATTCCTTTCCTTCCATAAACCCCAGGTGACAAATGGAGGAACTTGGTTCTAGAGGTCAACAATTACATTATGTGAAGAGGGGTAATTTGACCAACTTTCAATAAAAAGCTTCATTGAATTGGGAAACACCCAATCTGAGCACAACAACAACAAGAAGCAGGACCTCACTTCCCTCGTAAATTGGTAGTGAAAGAAAATATGATTAATTGACTCCTCTTCCTGTTTACAAAGCAAACACCTATTAACCAATTGGAAACCCCTCCTAACCAGATTTTCAATAGTGAGAATTTTGCCATGGGATGCAGTTCACTAGAAATAGTTAATTTTGGGAACTAGGTTCTTTAACCACACCCTATCCCAGAAATAGTTTGGGACAACAACTTGAGGCTTCACCAATTCTTCATAGGTCTTTTTGACCAAGAAACAACTAGAAGAGCTACCTTTCCAAAGCCACTCATCTTCCCTATCTCTATCAAACCACTTAGCCTCCCCAATCAGATTATGCAATATTGTTAGGATTGGGTCCCAATTCACTTGTCTTTGGCCTCTCAGATTGTTCCTCCTTAATAACAAATTGAACTCCTTCCATTTAGGTTCCTCCATATCCCAGTTAATATAATCATAAACCTTTTTACCACATATCATGTTTAGACTTAGTTTAAGAGGATTAAGTTCTTCTAAGGAGAACAAAGTTGAATTCTCTTTCTTACCCCCATCTTCAACACATTCCTCAATCTCACTAGATGATTCCATAAATTTGAACCACTAAGTAGATTAGATAGTGAGAGAAAGTAGACAAAATTCCTATTCCTCAAGTATTTTGCTTGGAATTTTTTTTACCCAGTCTTTAGATCCTTCTAGAAGATTCCAACCAAATTTAGCCATTAAGGATTTGTTAAGAATGGCTATTCTTCTTAATCCAAGACCCCCTCTTCTTTTAGGAGTGCACACTTTTTCCCAGCTGACCAGAGACAATCTATGTTTTTCTTTAGTTCTTGACCATATAAATTTTCTCTAGATCTGTTCAATCTTTTCCCCAATAGAGGCTGGGATTTTGAAAAGGGATAGATAGTATATAGGGATATTCTGAAGGGAGGCTTTAAGGAGTTGAATTTTTCCTGCCAAGCTAAGAAGCTTCCCCTTCCAACCAACCAATTTGTTTTGGATCCTTTCTATTAGATGATTCTAGTAATTATTTTCCAACTTCTTAGAGATCAAATGAAGGCCCAGATAGGCATCAGGTCAAGAAGCTTCCTGACATCCCAGGATTTTTATCACTCTATCCTTAATCTGCTAGTCAGTATTGAAGAAGTAAATTTTGATTTTTTCATAGTTTATAGACTGGCTAGAAACAACATAATCGTTGAAAACTTGTTTCCAGAGACCTGCTTCCCTCACTGAGGCTTCCCCAAACATTAGAGTATCATCAACAAACTATTGATGGGAATCAGGCATGAGAGATGAGGTAGATTTAACAACTTTGAGAGCTTTTGAGTCCACCAAATTTTGAATATTCCTTCCAAGAACTTCAACAACAATAATAAAAAGGTAGGGAGAAAGGGGGTCACCTTGCCTAAGCCCACGACCACAGGAGAAAAAACCTTGGGGGACTCCATTAACTAGAATAGAACACATGGGGGAGGTAAAAAAAACATAGGTCATCTTTAGGAATCTTCCTTCTATCCCAAACTTCTTAAGAAAAATGAAAAAGAAAGGCTAGGAAACCTTATCATAGGCCTTAGAAATGTCAATTTTGAAGGCCATCCCAGGCTTTTTAGAGTGATTCATTGAATGAATAATTTCATGGGTAGAAATAACAACATCGAGAATATTTCTACCTTGGACAAATCCTTTTTGGTTTGAAGCAATAATTTTACCAAGCACTGGTTTGAGTCTTAACACCAAAATTTTGGAGAAAAATTTATAGATTGTGTTGTAGAGACTGATAGGTCTATAATCTTTCATGGCTAAGGAATCAATAGATTTGGGGATAAGAGCTATAAAATTAGCATTCAATTGATTTAGCAACTTTACCAACCTAAAGTAATCCCTAGAAAAATTAAAAAGATCAGATTTAACAATGTCCCAGTAGGTTTGGTAAAAGGCGGGAGGGAACCCTTCAGGCCCAGGAACTTTAAAAGCTCCAAATGAAAAAATTGCCTTTTTGACTTCTTCCATAGATACAACATTAGTCATCATCTTTAAGTCAATATCAAAAATTAAATTAGGGATCACTTCAAGAAAGTCAACATTTACCTAAAGAGCATTTCCAGGAGTCGTATGATGGGTAGAGAAGAAGTTTATTGCTTCTCGAGCAATATCTTTTTCATTGGTCATAATAGAGCCATCCTCTTTCACAAGCGATCTAATTCTGTTTTTGCTTCTGTGTTTCAATGTGGATTGGTGAAAGAATTTAGTGTTCCTATCCCCTTCCATTAGCCATTGGACCCTAGACTTTTGTTTCCAGTAGATTTCCTCCTTTTTGTTTATCTTATGCCATTGGGATCTTAGGTTTCTTTCCTTAGCACATATCTCTTCTTCCACTTGCCCAACCTCCATAATATCCTGAACCTCTTTTATACTTTTTCCATGGGTGTTATTTATTTCAAAGATGTTTCCAAAAGTCACCTTATTCCACCTTTTCACTTTTTGCTTTATTTTGCTTAGCTTTTCCACCAGGCAATACATATGTGTGCCAATTATAGGTTCCTCCCACCAAGTTTTAACCAAAGCAGCAAAATCTAGGTGGAGACTCCACATAGCTTCAAATTTGAAAGGGAAAGGTCCCCTATTATGGTCCACATTTCTTTTAAGCACCAAGGCATTATGATCAGAACCAGACCTAGGAAGAGCTGAAAGAGAAAGGAATTGAGATATATTCCAATTAGCAGAGATAAAAAACTGATCCAATTTGACTTGGATTAGATGGTTTCCGTTCCTTTTGTTGGACCAAGTGTACCTCGTTCCTTGGAGGGGGATATCAATAAGACCTGTCGAATTAAAGAACTCAACCAACTCCATCATACTATCAGAATAATCGTCCAACCCTCCTAACTTTTTTGAAGGAAGGGGAGGAGAATTGAAGTCCCCTCCAAGTATCCAATGGTCATCTTTCCTAATATTAATAACATCACTTAGCTGTGCTCAAAGAATAACTTTGTCCCTACTTGAATTCAAAGCATAAATGTTTATAAGATTCCATTTCTCCTGAGAAACAATATCTTCAAGGGTAATCAAAAGACTGTTCTTACAAGCTGAGCACAAAGTTCCTTTTAGTTTAGAAGGATTCCAGAAAGTAGCAATACCACCCAAAGCTCCTTCTGCCTCACTAATAAAATAATTAGCTCCAGGCTAGATACTCAATGTAGGTTTATCAAAAGTCTCTTTCTTCATCTTCATTTCCTGTAGAAGGATACCATCCACTTTATTGTCAAGAATACAAGATTTCACCAAAAAATGTTTATACAGGCTACTGAGGCCCCTTATGTTCCAAGAGAGGTACTTCATTGATAATTCAACACCACCTCCAACCCAAAGCAGCATATAAGGCTACTTCTTTGTCTTTGATCCTGCGATCGAGTCCAAGGTTCTTTATTTTCCAACTGCCACATCCCTCATAGTATCTTTAGTTCTGGAATCCTTTTGGGAGGGTCTTCCCACCTTATTTTCCCCTCCCACATCTAGTTTCTTTTTCTTTTTGGATTTTTTTTTAGCTTGGGACCATCCCTCTTCATCCTCCTTATCATTAGACCCTCGAGGGAAGACAATAAGAGCTAATGAGTCACTTAGGTTTCTTGCTCCAATTTGGGATAAGGAGTTCATGTCCTCCAAAGATAGGTCTATATCAACTAGAACATACTCACCTTCTTCAAGTTCTTCACCAAAACCATGAGTTTGAACCTTCACCTTGTGAGCCAACACATTTTTCTCCATCAGGGAATCCTTGACTTGAACATTCTCCATATTTGCATTTTCCCCTCCTATATTCTCCATTGTAGGAAAGCCTGGAGTTGGAAGGGAAGAAGTAGGGGCAACCACTTCAAGATTCAGGCAGACTGAGTCATTTGCTTCAACAAGAGGATTAGAAACAAACTTCATGTCCAAATCTAGATTATCCTTCAGGAGGGGAACAAACACCTCCTGAGCTGGAAAAGGAGTAGGTTGCACACTAGAAGCCATTTCATTAACAAAGTTTTCCTCTTCTAAATTTTTGTCCTTAGCCTTTGCACCCTCACTAGATTTATTCCCACAAGAATCTATTAGATGACCAAACTTCTTGCATTGCTAGCAAAAGAGGCGGACATTTTCATACTCGAGGGGTTGAGTCCAGTTGCCAAATTTAGACTTAAGTGGGATTGAGGAAGGAAGGACCATATTCATTATGGGTATGTTTACATATATACCTATACATACATATTCATATATATAAATGTATATATATATAATTATCATATATAATTGTGAATATATTTAAATATCAAAGGATGATTTTATGTATATATATAATAGTGACTCCATTTTGAAATGTTTACAAAGTAAACATAGTGTATATGTAGCACAAGCCTTGCAAAGGAAATTGGCTTGAATAAAATCCAACATTATGTGAATGTATGGCTATGCATATAAAGCACACAAGGTAAGAATAAGTCAACACATGAGTTAATAGTGTACACTATATGCAACATGAATAATATTCTGAGTTTGTAAAGCACTTGAGCAGTGTTATTGTGAGGCGTTTAAATATATATATTAAAGTTATTGATAAAACAACCCATGCTCCAACCCATTGAGGTCTAAAGTCGACAGTGCCATGAAAGGAAGAATAAAGTAAATAGAAGTCTAAAACCAATGCTCAACTGAAAAGGAGTATGTAGACTTTGTCAAAGCCAAAGTTGGTTGAAGCTCATGAAGGTAATCAACTTGTATAACAATTAGGAAACCTATAGATATGCATTGTTGTGTTTTGACTCAGTAAAAGAGTCGTTGTTGTCACTTGAATAGGGGTGACTCATCCATTCTAAGAAGCTAGAAACATTTCGACTATTTATGTGTTGCATATTATGAGTTTGAAACAACCACATTTCATTCTAGATGGCCGAGTTGATGCATTTAGAGGAGGAATTAGTCTTGCTATTGAGTGGTGGCAGCAAGAGGAGAAAAGGTGTTGGATTTAGTAGCTTGTTTGTAGCATTGAGCTGCTTAGATTTAAGCATAAATAGAGGCAACTTCTCTACCTTTTGTTACACTCATTCATTCTGATTTCTTCATTCATAATTCTACTATAGTTTTTTGTGCAAGTGTGTTATGAGAGATTAGCGAGAAAGAGAGTTTGTTTGTGAATTTGTATTTTTTGAGAGTTTTGTGAGAGGCTAGAATTGAAGATAGGATTGAGGTTAGAAGGAGCAACAAGCGTGAATTTGGAAGTTGATCTTGGGAAGCAGTATTCTCATTTGGAGCGATAATTTCAGGCATGTTGATTTTTATTACTCTATTCCTTTTATGTTGAATCATATTTGAATGTAAGTAATTGAGGAAAGATGAATTATCTAGTATTTTGTTGAACTTACTTGTTTGATCTTTTGATCATTCTTATTTTAAAGAGTTTGCATAATCTATGGGTGATTTATTATGGGATCTTATTGGTTGAGACTATATATACTGGAAGCTATGAGCTCATTACGTAAGTATTAAATGTAAACATTATCAATAGATAATGATTGAAAATTTCTTATGCCAAGATGGCAAGGGAAAGGAAGAACAAGGAAAGTCAATTTTCTTGAAAACTTGTCTAAAATTGGGACTATGAAAGAATCATTCCCGAAGTTGAAACTCCTAAACCAACAACTCATTAAGAGACACCTTTGGATTGTGGAAGTTATGCAACAAGGTTCAGTAGGAAGTTTATGGGGAATTACTAAAGAAAACCTCCACCCTAAAAAATCATTTCAATGACTCTGAGGGTGAGAAAGAATTGAAGTAATCCCCTCTTATAATAGCAACCTATAGTTGCAAAGACTCAAAAGTTATGAATAAGGACACTATGAATATATGAATATGTTTTATATCTATTCATACAAATGCTTTATTGGAAAAGAACTAATTGTTAGAATAAATTGGAAACTTCAGTTGAAGTAGAAAGTCAACATTTTGTAAATCAAAATCAACTAGAAAGGTATCTAGGAGGCAGGATAACCTTCTAACAATTTTGATTCAAACAAGATTAAAATCTTACAATGATAATCGAAATCAAGAGAGAAAGTTGATACCTTAGAATAAAGGTCAGAGACTTGAATGGGTTAGAAAAAGAAACAACTCAAAAAGGTGAAGACACATTTGACATGGGGATCATCAGGCAAGCTCAATTAACACTTCAACAAATGGGACTTTGTAGATATGGGATATTCTTCTATTATGATTAAAAGGCTGCTAGTATACATGGAAAAGAGAATTGGAATGAAATACTCGAGTATCTTTTAGCTGTAAAGTTGTTAATTATTATTTAGATCTCGTTACTGTGGATCCAACTGCTAATTTTGAGAGATTAGAGGGCGATGACGAGTCCAATTTTGGAAACAAAAAGTATATTTAAGGTATACCATGGAGGGTAAGAAAGACAAGTAATAGTCATTCAACTATCAAAAGACAATAAGGAAAACGTTAAATCTTTCAATCAAATTAGAGGAAATAGAAGATCACATGAAGTTTAAAGGTGATATATAATGTTTTTTTAAGCCTTGGAAATACCAAGTTGGGAAGAAGAAAATTTATGGATCTAGACAATATCAGATACAAATTCAACAACGTTTAAATGATGTATTTTAAAAATAAGAGAAATTTTTAACTAAAGTCTCATACTCAATAACCACAACAAGATTGTTGAAAGTAAAGGTTAAGATATTGAAATGATTAGTGAAAGATTCAAAATGGTCAAGAAAAGTTAGAGGCTTTTGACTAATGAGAGAGAAGTATCTACAAAATAATTTTATACATATTTGTTTTGGAAGATCAATTTGTTATTATCATTAATGATTTGGAAAGGGTTAGATAAAATGTTTTTTCAAGTAAGGCAAGATTATCGCCTATGAAATAGGAAATGGATGGTTTATGAACGAAACCATACTCCACATGTTTTGAGCTATCGAAAAGTGTTCATTCTTTGTAACTAGGTACATGTTAGTTATTGGATATCGTTTGGTAGATAATATTAAAACCAACATGATCTAACATTATAAATGCTCATTAGAATAGATAGATTGAGTTGAAATTGGACTATGACTTTGGAAATAATTTGAGGGAAAATGAAAGCCAAGATACGAATGCCCTAAGATAAAGGAGTTATAACTCAATAATATCTAATCATTATATTTCAAGAATCAAATGTGCTATAAGTCCAAGGAAGATGTTTCATTTAATTGTAATGGACTATTACGAATCAAGGGAAAACCTATGTACCAAATTCTAGGAGATTAAGGAATGAAATGAGGTAAATTGATGTCATATTCAGGACACATTGGAATGAAAAAATTATTTGTCTGATGTGAAACCACTATAATCTAGATGGGAATAGAGTAAGATGCTACAAGGTATGTAGCAAGTTGTCCAGTATGCCAAAGGGTGAAGACATGATGTCATCACCGATAGGACTTGCATACTCTCATGAAATTATGAGGAAGTGGGAGATCTTTAGAATAGTTTTGATCTTTATATGTTGATGGAACTAGCATAATGATATCAAACAAACTCACCAAGGTAACCAATTATGATTGGAAAATTTGATTTGTAGGGTACTAGTCTTAAGCAGTGAATTTTTGTAATTCAGTTGCTTAATGTTCTTGAGAAGGTTATCTCTGGTAGGGACACACAAAAAATGTTAAGGTTTTGTGTAAAACACGATCACCTTGTTGAAAATTCAATTGAATGCATGCTCAACTTATTACTTTGAGTCAATTAGCTAGGCAAAAGGGATAAATAAAATCTTGGAGGATTTATGGAATACTTTTATTACAATAAACTTCAATTATTAAAATTCAATCCATTTGAAACATTACATGGAAGGAAGAGCTAAAACCCTATAAGTTGGGATAAGCTAGGAAATAGGAATAACTTTGAACCATAAAAGTTGTCATAAATGGAAGAGTGGATTGAAAAATGATCAAGGAAAACTTTATTGATACAAAGCTTAAATTAAGAAGAAGTACTATTATGCTCAAGATTGATGGGTTTCTAATGGAAGTATTATGCTCGAGATGGACAATACTCAAGGGCAGTGCTATTATGATTAAGGCAAAAATTAGTGACGGTAATGGACGATCTCAACTTTAGAGTTGTCTGATGGTGTAAAGACCAGAGGGAAGGATGGGACCCATAGTGTAGTGTGTAATGCACCAACATTCTTTTCTATTTGGGTTACACTAAGGATAATTGTGTGTTAGCCAATGAGAACGTGTTTTTTCAATCATTATGGTATAGGTGTTATCTAGGATATAGTCACTATTGTACTTAATATGTACATATGAGTCAATGTAATTATGATATATAACTCTTTGGAGAGAAAGCTTAATTGAGCATACAAGTTCTTCCCGTACGTTAGAAAAGTTGCTCAATGCAAGGTCTAGGAAAGATGAGATTGCAAAGGACCAAGATATGAGGGAAGATTATTTAGATACTTATGATAATTTACTTATTTCTTGCTTAACTTAGAAAATTGAAAGTAAAACCTTTATTTGATTTTATCTATATGTCATAGTACTTGAAATGATCGGGGAAATGATTCACAAGGGGGGAGGTATGTTATACCCCATTCCTTAGTTACCAGATTACTTTTACCTTTATGAGTGAATATGATATTAAATACTAAAACATGACTTTGATATGTAACACCTCATTGTGGGAATACCAAATGTTTTAATGCATGATTATGTTTTGTAAATATTGATGGAAAATGTGACGAAAGAAGATGTATTGCAATATGATTTCTTTACTGCTTTGATGATGCAAATGCATTTCATGTGAATGGCTAACTTCCTTTGTGATGCACTAAGTTGGATACATGAAGGAATCAAGCCCTCAGGTATGAGAGGGGGAGTAAAAATTAGGAGAGGAGTTTGGTTTGGTAACCCTTAATGTGCCTATTTGAGCTATCACACACTCACATCATAGTTAAGTCAAGTTAGTTTGGGAAATGGTAAGTAACCTTCAATCTTGGCTTGGGAATGTTTTGTATCAGTTTATGGTTTTGATCTTTTATTGTCCTTGATTGAGAATATGTAAGTGAGTCTTTATGTTAAGTGAAAGTTCTTCATGTGTTCATATTTATATATTAATCGATGAGTATATACATAGAATATATATATGTATATATGTACATGTTACGATAACTCATACATGTGAGTATATACGTGCATGCGTATACATAGGTAGACGTATCTATACATACTCATGTAACAATATACTATATGCACATGAGAATATAGAATAGATATATGCGACATATATACATGTATATATATAAATTTTGCATGTATATGCCGATCAATGAATATGTAAATGTATGAGTATATTTTGATTACTAAAATAATGGTATATATATATATATATGATTAGTTCATGTATATACCTATACATACATATTCATATATATATTATCATATATAATACATGAATATATTTATTTATCAAAGAATGATTTTATGTATATATTATATATAATAGTGTATCCATTTTGAAATGTTTACAAAGTAAACATAGTTCATATATGGTGCAAGCCTTGCAAAGGAAATTGGCCTAAATAAAATCCAACATTATGTGAATGTATGGTTGCACATAAAAAGTGCATTTAAGATAAGAATAAGTTAGCACATGAGTTAATAGTGTACACTATATGAAACGTGAATAATATTTTGAGTTTGTAAAGCACTTTAGTAGTGCTATTGTGAGGCGTTTAAAAATATATATTAAAGTTGTTGATAAAACAACCCACACGCCAACCTACTGAGGTGTAAAGTCTTCAGCGTCACGAAAGGAAGAATAAAGTAAATACAAGTCTAAGATGATATGAGGAGAAGAATTTGAAGTCTTAGAAATAGTGATACATAATCTGATAAAGGAGTTAAAAACCTCGGTGATGGAAGGAATGATTATAGATATATTAAAAATAATAGAGGACAATCTCCTACAAGGTCTCCTCTAAACTTGGATAGATATAGGTAGTTAAACTTTACACAAATTGCTAGGCATCTTGATTTTGTTCTAGCTAAGGTCATACTGAAAATTATAAAATTTCAGAGAAATAATGTTATTTCTATAGATCACCTAAGAGAATCTAATAATTTGACAAATGATTATGAGATTGAAGATGAGGATGTGCTCATAAAATTATTTATTGATGTTTAGATGATATTACTAAAGAGTGGTATAATATTCTACTTAATGAACTTAGATATAATTCTAGATATTTTTAAGAGAGCAATACAATAATAAAATAGACCCTAGATTCATCACTAGTAAATTTATAAATATCACTAAAGGGTCCAATGGATCTATCTTTGATTTTAATCTAACATTTTCTAAACTCATGCCTAAAATTCCTAAATATCTGAGGCCTAATGAGTCCATGTGCTTGGTCCTCTACTATAATCCTTATGATGCTAATAAGGGGTACTTTCTAAGAGATAAATAACCTCACACCCTAAGGGAAGATTACACAATTTTTAAAAACATAGAGAACAATCAAAGAGCTTTAAAAAATAAAATGAGGAATGATATAAGGATTTGACCTCATGACAAATGTCATAGAATAAAATCCCCTACAATAGAGGATAAGATGGATTGATTGATGCATGATTTAAAATATTTGAGGTACAACCCGTGCATGTCCATTAAGAGGCATACTCAAAATAAGAACAAGAGAATTCCATTATTTTTATCAACCTTATAATATCACTTGGTATAATAGAAGGTCTATTCAACAAAATTATAGGGGGGAAATCAATAAGAAAATATAGAACCGTTTAAATTAAAAAAAAGTGTTACAAATGTAGAAGATACCCAATGGTGCATGCCTATTAGATGTCCTATTTTCTATTGTAGTTTGTTGCAATATTGGTAGTTATGAATTTTTATATATCATGTGATGAATGCAATAATCCTAGTCAAAACTTAGAATAAGATCAAGATCATCAAGAAGTAAATATATTGTCTTTAATATGGTGCCATAATAGTGATGAATATTCATCTAAAGACGAGTGTGGTTAGAAATTGAACATAGAAGACAAAAGGTATGCAAAGATTTTGTATCACCAACAATTTTTTTATGAAGATAAAAATGAATTTTATGTGCATAATGTAGGTTATTATACCAAAAAATTCTAAATAAGGATACCTTATGATGAAGAAATTGGGGCTCTGGTTATAATAGTTATTACTCAAGTTAAGATTGATTACAACTTGAGAAGCAATAATGATCAAAAGGGAAATATTATATCAAAAAATGCCAATGACATTTTCATTAAAGACAAAAAAGGTGAGTAGAAGAATCAACCTTTTGCTAAATTTTATGCTAAGAACAAGATAAATAATGTAGAATTATAAAATAAGGGTACTACTGGTCAAGCATGACCTAAATGCTAAATTACAAGACCTCAAGAAGGAGAACTTTAATAGAAAAATAGCTCACATTATAAAAACTATTATAATAAATGATGAATGTATCAAACAAGGTATTGTAAAGCATATGCCTCCTTTGTCTTCTATTACTATTCCTTTGAAAACCCACTTAAAAATATGTCCCATTATATATGGAACATATATTAATTCAAACAAAAATTCATGTGCCTCTAATGGAGATGATGATGGTAATAAAACATAAGGAGAGAGATTTGGATCTAATTTGTGAAACTCTATTAGACCATTTAGACAAAAATAAGGATCATATCAAAGAGAAATTTAAAGGGAAGGAAAAATAACAAGGAAATATAGGAAGGTATCCAATGTTGAGATACCTAAAGTGTACTTAGGATATATACTAAATAAGTGTTTATCACAGGTGGATCCATTCTATCACACTATCTATTAATGACAAGTTGGTAAGAATTGTATGATAGATTTTAGAGCATCTATTAATGTTATGCCTTTGTATGTTACACACCATTCCTTAGTTACCAAATTACTTTTACCTTTATGAGTAAATATGATTTTAAATGCTAAAACATGACTTTGATAATGTTACACCTCATTGTGGGATTATCAAATGTTTTAATGCATGATTATGTTTTATAAATAATGATGGAAAATGTGATGAAAGAATATGCATTGCAATATGATTGCAATTTAAGCTTTGTGGGTTCACAAGACTAGGGTTAAATATTCTTTAGGGACATCCCCTTACCAATTGGTTTATGAGCTTAATCATGTGTTCCCTGTCAATTTGAGAATTCCAACCTTGTAATTCATGAAAGACTATTTAAAAATAGATAATGAAGTTAAAGTTAAATTTTGAATATGTTGAACCAAGAGGAAAAATGAAATGTTGCCCTAAAATATGTAGTAAAACATTAGGTAGTGGTAAAAGGGTGGCTTGATAATATAGCTAAAGTGAATGTTTTTAGGAAATCCAACCTTATCCTTTTGTGGGATAAATGAGAGAAAAGAAAGGGGACCACGTTAAATTTGAAAATTTATGCTTAAGTCCCTATTAAATATCTTAGATATTGGGAGATAATACCTTTAGGATCAATTCTTTAATAACTAGAGAGCTTATCCCTTTACTAGTTAATGGGAAGTATCTTAAACATTACTTTAGTTCTTAAAGGTCATAGGGACCTTATATATAGTTAGTATATGTTTCTTTTGTTTTGTGTTTCCTTGGTCTATTGTTATTGTTGTTTCTTTTCTTTGTGTTTATCTTGTTGTGTTATTGGATTTGTTTTTCCCTTTCAGTTTATCTTCTTGTTGTTGTTGCTCTTTGCACTTTATTTTATTTTGAGTGTGGTTTCTTGTCTTTTTGACCTTGTTTAAGGGTGGTTCCCTATTCCTATTGGGGATGAAACCAAAGGGTGACTCCAATAAAATTTTACTGCTAGTTTTTTTCTGACCTTGGATTAGTCATTTGCTTAGAGTTCTTTGGTTTTGAGTTAACTCATCTCAAACTTTGGGACAATGGTTTAGCGAGGTATTGAGACTTATAAGGTTCAAGAAAGGAATATTGAGATCTTACACTTTATACACACTTATTATGTTCATGAGAACTAGTTAGGGTTGCATGTTGTGGGTCCATCTTCATTAAAAATATTAAGATTAGACTCTTCCATAATAACCATTGTGTCTCCCAACACATAAGTAGGCATCATTACCTATAGATTAAGATAGATCAACAATAAAAATAAAAATAAAATAATAAGAGAAAAGAGGAAGAAAAGTGAAAGCAATAAAAATGATGAGGAAAGAAGATATCATGAGAACACAATTATTTGAGTAATTCAAGTAATCTTTACTAGGGCTACAAACATCAAAATAGCAATATCTAGCTATGCTTTGAGTGGAGATAGAGGTAAATATATTAGAGCTATGGATGCTTAGCTACCAATAGAGAAATACCTAGGTTATCATTGATCATGTCTTCTTAATTACATGATATAATCTAACAAACCCTTGATTATAGTTGAATATGTAATTAATTACATAGTTTGTTGTGGATTCCACCTCATTGTGATTTGAGCTTCACTCTTGTAGAAATGAATCGCCTACACATGATACCATGGAGTCACACCATTTTTTGATAGGTGCATTGTGATATTTTCTTCCTTTGGCGGGTTTTGTTTCCTTTTGTTTGATTTGATGAGCGAAGATTAGGAGCACTAGGTTTTTGAAGGGTTCATGGTCTTAAAATACTCAAGATATTTTTTTCTCTTTGATTTTGATTTTTTGTGCCTTTCACACATACACACACATGCACACACCATTTTACCTTAAAAAAATAGGGAACCCCTTTTATTTACTTTACTTTTCCTTTTTTCTTATTTTTGGTTGGTTTTATCTAGTTTCAATTATGAGTTTTTGCCTTATTTTTATTTTAGGGATTTTTCCTTTTGTTAGACTTTTGGAGTTGGTCATTTAAGAATGATTGTAAAGGAATCTTCAAAACTCCAACCCTTTTGTGGACTCTAAGACCTTCCAAGGGAATGTTACATTTCCCTTGTTGGACTTTCAGAGTTGGTCATCCTAACATGATTGTAAAGGAATATTTGAAAATTCAATGCTTGGGATGTGGTGTCACCCTTACCTGCCTCTTGGTTTTATATTAGTGAGAATTTTCCATCATGTGATGATTTTATTTTTTACTCATTTTTTTATTCTTTTTCAATTTGCTTTCATGTTTACAATCATTAGTTTGTGTGCTTGATTTGCAAGCTTGGTGTGTTCATCCTTGGATTTTGCATCAGGGGTCCTCATCGTTTAATATGTAGGATCTCCTCCTTGGACCATTAACAAGCAGCTTGGTCTTTTCTTCTTTGTTTTGGTTTTACTTTCTTGTTGTTTTCTTGTGTTGTGTGTCATTATATGCTAGGTCACACATTATTATAGTCTTGTTACAATTTGTCATTTATTTTCTTCATTTTCTTTGTAAATTGTGTTTTCCCTTTTTTTCTTTCTATTTTTTGTGTGTCCTAGTTCTACGAGTCTTCTTAACTTTTGAAAAATCCATTTGTCAAAGTTTAGGGATATTTTTAGCTTGTGACATCATCATAAAATCATTTCTTGTGAGCCCTAATGCTTCACATCAAAGTTGCAAGATTGTGATTGATCATCCCATTTTGGGATGAGTATCTTTGGACCCTTGAAGCATGACTCTTATACAATTTAGAATTTATTATTTTCTAGAGTCAAGGTTTCAACCATCCTTCTATTTGGGTATGTAAATTTATTTTTCTTTTGAATATTGGCTCCCAACCTTAGAAGTTATTTATCATTTTTATATTTAGGGCTTTGGTCATTTATATGCTCAACCTATTTTGGGGTATGCTTGAAGTCTAATCACCAATTTCTTTACACCATATCTTTTATTGGGATTGCAACTTTGGGCATTTATTTACTTGGGTACTTATTTGTTAGGTTCCCCAAAGTTTGATCCCCAACTTCTTTACACTATCTCTTTCATCGAGATCATGACTTTAAGATATTTTACTCAGGTACTTATTCATTGGTTTCCCATAATTTTGATCCCTAATTAGTCCATATTATATCATTCATTAGGATTTTGAGTTCAAGAATACTATTGTTAAGGTACTTTTTAAGGTCTACTTTTGATCCTCAAAGCTTGAATTTCATATTTGAAACTAATTCATATTTTTTCAGAGTTGTGGCTTCAATCATCCTTATGCTTAAGTACTCATTCTATTATATCCTTGAATTCTAGTTTGCAATTGCTTTGTGATCTTTTTCATCAATATTGTAACTTTGGGTGTTTATTCAAGTACTCATTTTGCAATATCTCAAAAATTCAATCCTTGAATTTTCTATGCTATATTATTTGATGTGATTATGAGTGAAGGTATACCCTTGTTTGCATACCTATTATGAGTTACACCCAATCCTTGAATTTGAAGCCTTATATTTCTTTTTTTTTATTTGGGTTCAAAGTTTGGTTCTCTTTTATTATAGTACATGTTAGACATGATTAAGTAGATTAAACTCACTTAATAGCATGCCTCTGCCTTTACTTTTGGGCATCATATTTCTTGAATCCCTAATATTTTTAGTATAAATCATGCCAAGATCTTGAACTTTGATTCTTTAATAAGACTATATTGAGTAATTTATACTTAATTTATGGTGGGCATTAAAATGAAACATCGATGATACTTTTAGAGCTTATTTGTTTTCTTTATTTTAATTCATTACACATTGGAATGTGTGATTCAACAAATGGATTGATTATTATCACTAATTAAGGAAAATGTATTGTTGAATCCTTTAATGGCCATGTGTGTGCTTGGCAGAAATGAGGAGAATTTCAAGGCATATTTCCCAAACTTGTGGCGTACATTAGGAGATCAAGAGGCTAGGTGCTCCCATTCATTCACTTCTCATTTATCATTTTTCTCTTTCAAAGATGTAGATCACTCCTTTATAGAGTGTTCTATATTGTAGATTTTTTCTTAAGTCCACATTAAAAATACAAATTTTAATTTTGAGGCCTAAGTCTATTAGAAATAAATGTAATTATTTAAACTTTGGGCATAAGGACTAATTTAGGATCCAAGTCAACTTTCTCTTAGAGATGTAGTGTTATCTACCCAAGGTGGCTATATATGTTAGTTTTGAGAACTTTTGGAAGGGTCAAAACTTTAAGAAAGGAATTAAATTATTAAATTTTTAGTGTAGGCCATCATGTTGGAAGTTATAATTCACCAAATTAATTAAAGGTCAGATGCCTATTTTATTTTGAATTTTATCTCTATTGATTGTGATGTATCTTGTGTTTTATGCTCTTTACGTTCAATTACTTGGTGGAATCTTATAAAATGCCTTAAAAGTGGGGTTAGTGTGTGAAATATGTGCATGTAATTTGGTGGTTTTATCCACTTAACTCAAATATTCTTGTCAAATTCCTTAGAATCTTGCATCTATAATGTTTGTGATATAGAGTGGAATATTGATTACTACATTGTAGGTTATTTGTATTTCATCATACCTTTCATAATTAAGGCTAAACTGAGTACATTATTGGTTGTTTTACATTTATGTTTACTTATTTAAACTCTAACATCTTTTTTTTTAATAAATCTAGTAAATCAAGATTAGACTAGAATTATTTTATTTAGATTTGGAAAGATTTATCAAGTGTTTTAACATATTTAACCCTTTACATGTATGAATTATCAAACTTCATATTTTACCATGGTAGGCCCTTTGAACAAACAAATCACATAGACCACTAGGCTACTCGAACATTGCCATGACTTGACACACATAACTTAGGAGTTGATTGATTACTATAATCAATTAGATTTTCTGGAGAAATAGAGTGATCTCCATTCTACTTGAGTTGCATGTGTCATAAGGACCATCAACAAACCAATTAATAATTACACTAGAAAATATGTAAGGGTTATTATTCTAATGCATTTAAAGTTCTTTCTCTGCTTGATTTGTTAGGCCTCATCATTGTTTTATTGCATGGTTGATGGACAAAGTTTATTAATACTTCCTCCTCATGGTAAGTAGCTATCACTCACTCTACAATAAAATTCATATTTAAATATCCAAAAAATGTGTCTAAAATCACATTCCAGTAATTAGATTTTGATAGATGAAAAAGTACTTCCGATTCTTCCACACAAAACAAAAAATATAAAACATTACAAGAACATGCAAAACTAAAACTATCCATAAATTATAATTGAATGTAAGAGATACAAACATATAACATTAGTGTGATAGATTACCTTAATATTTAAGGTAAATAGATAAATAAATCCACCTTACCTAAAGCATTGTGAAACCTTTAAACAAAAATTTATTACTATTTTATAGTCATCTATAAAATAGATAACATTTTTTTGTTTAAAACCAAAAAAGCAAACTTATAAGTAATTAGCCCATAGACTTTTATTGTGGACTTGCCAGCCCTTTAAACTTGTCTCATGCCATTGGGAAACAAGTTTTAGCTAATGGTAATCCATTGCGTCATGTCTGAAACGTTTAATCTTTTAACATGGAAAGATATTGTAGATCTGAATGCATCATTAAAAGATATCGCAGATCTGAATGCATTAATGTTTGCCTAAATCTGTACCAGAGATAAGGGCGGCAATGCTTATTGTCTTGATAAATCTGTGTTCTATACGGTGCGAAGATCAGTGACTCCTAAGCCCGTTGCTGTGAAGAAGTCCGTTACTGTGAAGAAGCCTATGGTGGAGAAATCTCCCATGGTTGAGAGAGAACCGCCATTGATGACGGCAAATGCTATTCTGTCTGTGCTTGATGTGGATTATCTAGCAGAAAAAGTTTCCTGCTATGTTTCGGATGATGGGCCGTCCTTGCTTACATTTGAGTGTTTGTCTGAGACGGCGGAATTCACAAGACAGTGGGTTCCCTTCTGTAAGGAGTTCAACGACGTCGAACCAAGAGCTCCTGAAGTCTATTTTTCCCAAAAGATTGATTATCTCAAAGAGAAGTTGAAAGCAGGCTTTGCGAAAAAACATCGGGAAATGAAAGTGAGTAAGCTTACCAGTATTTTTATTTTTTTAAGTTAGATGAGAGAAAGGACTGATAGCGTGATGGAATGAATGCGGAAAGAATACGAAGAATACAAAGTTCGAATATTTAGATTGGTTCCAGATGATGGGTGGATCATGCACGACGGAAGACCTTGGCCTGGGAACAATCCTCGCGATCATCCTACTATAGTTCAGGTGATTTCTTCTTAGCTGGTTTTTTAAAATTGATACTACAATTTAAGTACCAAAGCTTCTCCTCATAATTGGTTTGAGATGTGTAGGAATGATATGAAAGAATGCGCATCTTAAAAAAATACTCAATTGAACACGAGCAAAGCTGCCATTCTGGAGTGCCAAGGCCTCTTCAACAAGGCCATTCAACTCATTACGTATAGCCCTTATGAAAATACACAAACACCATTATTGGGGTGTTTTAATCCTTCGTATTTCACACATTGTTTACATTTGCCATTTTACCCAATTTGGCTTGTTGCAGTCTTCTTATTCTCCGCACAGTTGAAATTTTGCAGAGGCTACAGACATTTTCGAAATACTAAGGTCGTCGCTTAAAAAACAATGAGCCCTCAAATACACCGCTGAAATCTATTAGAAAATAAAAAATCTGCTCATGTGGACCAAGCTCAATGACATGGACTCATGTCGTTTCTGTATAGAATTAAATTTGTGTCACTTTCTCTCAATTAGAGGCTTATCCAATTTTATTCCATTTCTATAAAATGCCCGAGTTACCCATGCCAACCACTGCACAGCAAGAGGGTTACACGCTCTTGCTACAATTGAACACGAGCATAGCACTCGATTCACAGTTTATGAAAGAATGCGCATCTTAAAGATACTCAATTCACAGTTTATGAAAAAATGCGCATCTTAAAATAGTACTCGACAAGATATGTATTTTTGTAGTTCGGCATGCTACAGATGGCTTGCGCTGTATAGACGAGCTAAATGATAGTAGGTGTATATTCGATACTTTCTTGCGGTGTGTATAATTGTATTTAGAATATTTATTTTTAATGAGTAGTGTGAGATACTGAAAGCTGCAAGTATGCCAGCAATGCAGAGGAATAACATAAATCAAGCGTCACTATTCGGTAAGGAGACCTAGAAGATAATTAAAATTAAGCGTCGTGTTCTGTAAGGACATCTAGCTTTCGTAGAGAAGTTGGAAAGCAAATGAAAATGTGAAAAAGGTAAGTTATCTCCATTATAGCTAACTTTTGTGATAAATCTACAGACTTGGGTGAAGGCCATTCTGTTCTGTTTTGCTCAGGTACTCGTTTGTTTATCTATTTTTCAATTTTATGAATAGTTGGGTTGTCTCCTAACATCATTGCCAATAATGTATGCATGTGTACGAATGCGAGTGTTTGTTTGAATTAAGGACTAACAGATGGAGGATGGTAATGGTAATAATGAGGTTTTAAGTGGGTTATTGACAGAAGAAGAGAAGTTGGTAAGAAGATGAATAATTAGTATTGTGAAGTTGTGTATCATGGAATTGATGGCAATTATTTGAAAATGAATGTGTAGTCTTGTTAAGATAGATAGAGAGAGAGATTTTAGTAATGTGTACACGACTAAAATAATCTTTGAGTCTCCTAAACATCCCTGGAGAAATAAAACCACTGAAAGAAGGGATTGTGGAGGCTAAGTTTCTATTTAAGTCTCTGATTGATCCTCGTACTATTAATTTTGATAAAAAAAATTCTTTTTTTCAATTTTAATCTCTTCACAAAGGGCGAAGTAGACATAAAGTTCTTTTATTGATTGTCCAATTAGCTAGCTCGAACATCATTGTAAGAGTGCATTTTATTTTGTATTGCCAGTCTATCTCTACAACATTTTAGGTACAAAATAAATACATCCTTCTTTGGGCTCTTCCATCTACTAGTGTTGCATATGAGTTGGTGTGAGCATATGAGGGATTAGTCGAGCTGGTGGAAGGAGATCATTTTTGGTTCGTCTCATTTTAATTTTCTCTACAAACTTTGTCCATTTTTTCCTCATCGACATTGACAACATGACACAATTTGTGTAGAATCTTGAGGTAACTCACTTGCCATGGTCTCGGTGCATTTTATTTTTGGAATATGTGTGAGGTCATTATTATTTATTTGTTCTATTTTCTTTCATTTTAAAATAATTCTATTGTTATCTGAACTACATGAAAGCATGGTTCATCATAAAGTTTTCTTGCATCATAATAAACAGCTACCAAGCAGTTAAAATATTCGTTGTCCCACACCTGAAAACAAACTTCAACTCACAACTAATAATTTTGTTTAAAAATTTGCACATATCTTGTCTCGAGCTCAATAATCTATTATATGTGATTTTCTCTATGCTTAACCCTTGCACCTCCTTCTAGTGCACATGCTAGTAAAATAACACCCCACAAATTGCTTTACTTTGCCAAAACAAATGAAAGCCATCAAACCCATTAACATGCTCCTAGTATAATGATTGGTAGTTAAATTTTTAATAATTAGTAAAAAGAAAAGACCTTTTAATGCCATTTCTCACAATTGTTACTTGCATGTGCTCGAGACATCTAGGTGTAGGTGGTGTGCTTGCCTCTCCCTAATATTTTTTTAACTAAAAATATGGCTACCCTTTAATAGAAATGTCAAACACTTATAATTAAAAATGAATAAATCATACAAATAAACACTAAACAATCAAATGAAACCCATTTATTTGAGACATGTCCCATTCACTATTTAACAAGTGGAAAGGTTAAGATTACTAAATTTTTAAAAATGGTTATAATTTTTCCTAACTTCTTAAATTTAAAAAAAAAATCATATTAAATAGAAATTTTCAAAAACTAATTTTTGTTAGTTTTTATGATTAGATTAGATAGACATAATTTATTTCAAAATCAGACACAATAACACAACAAATAACCTGGGAAAACCCTTCACTTGAGGGAGAAAAAACCAACAACAATATATCACTTATATATTGAATGTCAACAAAATATCTCCTTTACAAAGAGGCCGATATGAAGGCCAAGAATGAACACCACAAACTAATGTTAACATAGTATCAATAACATGCAGCTTGCTGATAACAATTCGACCTCCTTCAATTATATCGATCCACACTTCTTCTCCTTATTCACACTTGAGAATATCGAACTATAACAACAAACTGAATGAATGAATGAGATACAACCATTGAATATATATACAAGATGAAGGAGAGGACGTGACCCTTCAATGCTTCATGTCGGCCTTCACCAAAGATCACAACTTCTAAGATAAAGTTGGCCATCAAAAGAATGTGACCCTTCATAAAATCGCGTCCACAAAATGCATGAGGTCGGCCTTAGCAAAGATCAAATCTCTTCATGAATTTGTGCCTTCATAATAGTTAAATATCATTTAATATAAAATGTGCCTCTTCATAAAGATATGACTTACAATTTAAATAGCCAATAGGCTATAATTTAAATTGCCTTCATTCGCAGGCTGGAAGTAGAAGCCCGATGTTGCTTCTAACATCAACACTCCCTCTCAGCTAGGAAAGATACTTCCAGCTGTATAAGACATATCACCTCATCACGATGTCAACCACAATGGCTATTCCCATATGTGGAGAGGAAATATATCACCTCATCATGATACTAACCATCATGGCTTCTCCCATGAAATGGTAAAGAGACATATCACCTCATCGTGATATAAACCATCATGGCTACTCCCATGAAATGGTAAAGAAACATATCACCTCATCGTGATATCAACCATCATGGTTGCTCCCATGTATGGTATGCACAAGTGCTCATCACTCAATGTGATGTTGTCACCTCATCGTGACTTTCAACCTGGCTACTCCCAAAGGGTGAAAAGCACAAGTATAAGAAAAAATCATCACAGGCTCTCTCACGTGATGTTGTCATGGAGTCACACACATGACATCCACCATGGCTACTCCTAGAGGGTGGAAACAAGGGATTGCACTTCAAATTTCTCACAAAGAAAGATGCATTAAACAAGGGCTTACACCTCAAATCTCTCGCATAGAGAGAAATACATTAACAAGGGGTTGCACCTCAAATCTATCTCATAGAGAAATGCATTAACAAGGGCTTGCACCTCAAATCTCTCTCATAGAGAAATGCATTAAATAAAATCATAGAAGATCAATGATACTGAGACTACTTCTCAACTAGGGCTTCATTCTCCACAATACCAAGCTTGTCTCGAAAGTACACAAAATTTACTCTGGCAAGAGAATGTCTATCGTCTGCTCATCAGTGCTGATATACTTCAACTGGATTGCTTTCCTCAATACCATATCTCTGATATAGTGGTATTTGATCTCAACATGTTTAGTTATGTCATGAAACACTGGATTGACAGAAAGCTTCACACAAATTTGATTATCACAATGAATGATAGTCGGCTCCAACGGTTGTCCAAACAATCTTGCAAGGAGCTTTCAAAGCCACACTACTTCTCGAGCTGACACACAAGCTGCAATATACTTGGCCTCTGCAGTGCTCAATGCTACTGAAGACTACTTCCTACTACACCAGGAGATCATCGCAGACCCCAAATTGAAACAACATCCAGAGGTTCTCTTTCGATCAATGACACACCTTGCCCAATCAGAATCAGTATATCCTTGCAACTCCAAGTCCACATCAGAAGAATACCTCAAGCCATATCCAACTGTTCCATACATGTATCTCAGGATATGCTTCGCTGCAACTACATGTATTTGCCTTGCTTCATACATGAACTGACTAAGTACACTCACTGCATAGTAAATATCTGGTCTAGTATTGACTAGATACATGAACAATCCAACCAATTTCTTGTACATAGTAGGATGCATCAGATCTGAATTAGCTATAGCCTCTCTTAGGATTTGCAATCCATCATATCAAATCTCTTCAAGATGTCAATAGTGTACTTCCCTTGACTCAGAATGATCTTATCCAGCTTCTGCCATACTTCTAAACAAATGAAGTAGTGCATGTATCCAAGATCCTTCATTTCAAATTCAGAAGCTAACTCCTTCTTGCATTTGATAATGAGGTGATCTTCTCTAGTAAGAAATAACTCGATATAAAGAAACAAGATCAACAAGATCACTGTCTTCTTCAGGTTCAGTAGGCTCCGTTTGAATCTTCAGGTACTTGCAACAATCTTCTGACCTCTTTGTCCAAGATTTCCCGCAATGCTTTCCTTAGAGAAATATTGTACAACATACACCTCTGGTACTGTAGAGAGTTAAGGATTATCCTCTTCGACCTCATCCCAGATTGCTCCATTCTGAATAGGATTGTGGAGCTACCAATGACAAATCCAAATTGATTGTCCTGTACAATTTTGTTCTCAGCAGCTGAAGAGGTCTTCCAAGGACTTTAGCATCGGCCTTGCAATACTGCAACCTACACTTCATCTCAATGAGTCATAGAACTCCCTCTTGATCCCTGCCTCAAAGATTGCAAATAAATCCTTTGGAAGTAAAATCCTATCATTGATAGATCTCAAAAACTCAAGCCTTTTCCTGAACATGCTCTCAACTCGAGCCTTGAATCATTGGATTTTAACTCCCTCTTCAAAGTAATTGATCATAATGGCAACCTGAATAGGTTCTTTCTCTTCAATAGATGTCCCCAACCATCAATTCAGTCCCATGACTGCAAGCTAAGACTCCATGCTTGATCATGTCTCCAATCGGCATGAACTCCTCACAGGATGACTCAAGCTTTTCCTCTCTAAGCAATCTCTCATCACCCTCTTGCTCCTTGATCCGTCCTGGAAGCATTTTAGAGAGAGATTACTAACAGTTTATAGCTACCAAAGAAATATCAAGGCTATAATCATACAAGGTTTACTATCTCAAGTTATAGCATGAATACATAAGAATTAATGAACAATATTAAAAACATGAATAAATAAATTAACCTATAAGTGAAATATGTAGCAAATATCAAAAGATTAGAATGAAGGGATAAATAAAATTATCTTTATTGAATTCTGATATAACTCTTGCTTCCATCTTTTACTCCTCTCAAGAGAGCTAAACTCAGCACAACAAAAGACAATTTGCACAACTACAGACTTCTTGAATGCATTACAAGGCTCTATCACAGTTCATGCATTAGAGAATGATATCGATGTGACCAACTAATCACCATTGAAATTGCAGTTCTCCTTTTATTTCAGAGTCACACTCAGAAATCTTCACAGCTAGCATGAAAATAACTTGCAATGAATATTTTGAATCTTCAACGGATCTTATGTTAGTGAACACAATTCAAGAGAAACCACAGTCTCTCTTTACTAATCACACATGATCCAAATAAATGATATAATTAAAATTCATCCTAGAAAGGTGATTTCAAATTAAACAAAGAATACTTATCTTTAAATATTCTAATGGGTGCAATTACTAGGCACAGTATGATATGCTGCTTTTGTGCTCAGATCAGTCCACAACCTTCACGACTTGAACACAGGCCACTGGCAGGGTTAGATTTGAATATGGTCTTTGACCGTTCAAATTTACGATGCACTCTATTTCCAGCTGCAACCCACCAGATTATGAAACAGATGCAACATGCCCACTAGCAACACCCAAAGAGTTAGAGATGGATGAGATCAACACTCATAAACTTGGAGGGCTGCGATAAGATCCCCAAAGATGATCGATCAGAGACATCACCATCAGAGCAAGCATTTAACTTTGATACAAACAGTCCCATGGTTACTAAACCATCGAATGTTGGAAGGTAATATTGCTCAGCCCAATCACATCTTTGGGTTGAATAAGCCTAAGGCTTCAATATTTCCCAATCTCTCACTTTGGCATGATGTCCCTAGGTCAAGACTTGCTACATAGGCAATTCCAATATCTCCAATCAATATTGATATATTTCTAGCTTGAATAAATACAATGGTCTGACTGAGTGCCCAATCGATAATACTTATTTTCTTGACACATGAAGGTGGCCTAGACATGATGATGATCCCTAATGAAGACGCCAACCTCCACTGAAGGATCTAGCTCAACTGACAGAGGGCAACGTCCCTGCAAATCTTGATTCACAACTTCAATTATAGTGAGTGGTCACAACAAGCAAGCAACTCAACACCTCATTCAGGGCTGTAACTTACATCAAGACTGAGCTACATTTGACATAATTTTGATAGCAGACATAATTCTTTATTCCTTGAATACAAATGCCAAAGGAGTAATGAGTGTCTTACATCGCTTAAAACAAATTTGATCAGATCTTTGCTTTAAACCTGGCCTAGCTCTAATACCGTGTTAGTTTTTATGATCAGATTAGATAGATAGAATTTAATTCAAAATCAGACATAATAACACAAAAAATACCCTGGGAAAACCCTCCACTTGAGGGAGAAAAACCCAACAACAATATATCACTTATATATTGAATGTCAACAAAATATCTCCTTTACAAAGAGGCCGATATGAAGGCCAAGAATGAACACCACAAACTGATGTTAACACAGTATCAATAACATGCAACTTGCTAATAACAATTCGACATCCTTCAATTATATCAATCTACACTTCTCCTTATTCGCACTTGAGAATATCGAACTATGTGAACAACGAACTGAATGAATGAATGAGATACAACCATTGAATATATATACAAGATGAAGGAGAGGACGTGACCCTTGAATGCTCCATGTCAGCCTTCACCAAAGATGACAACTTCTAAGATAAAGTCGGCCATCAAAAGAATGTGACCCTTCATAAAATCGCGTCCACAAAGTGCATGAGGTCGGCCTTAGCAAAGATCACATCTCTTCATGAATTCGTGCCTTCATAATAATTAAATATCATTTAATATAAAACATTCCTCTTCATAAAGATATGACTTACAATTTAAATAGCCAATAGACTATAATTTAAATTGCCTTCATTTCGCGGGTTGGAAGTAGAAGCCTGGTACTACTTTTAACATCAACAATTTTTTACTTGTTAAAATTTGAAAAAAATGACTATAATATTTTTCTTACATAATTTTTGATAAAAATTAAATAATATTTTACCAAAAAATATAATCTTTATTAATTGATAAATCAATCATTTAATGAAAATATTTTTCTTTTTCAAACAAATAAATATAAAAATATATATGAATTGTCTTTGCTTCACTATATTTACTCTAAATATATGTAATACATTTATTAAGAAAAGTAACTTACACAAATCACTTTCAATTTGTAAAAGAATATTTTAAAATCTCTTTAGTCAAATCATAAACAATATATTTCAATCTTCTTTACTACAACTAAAACAAATATGTTAACTTTATATAATAAAATACTTGAAGATTCTTTACTATAAACAATTTATATACTAATTTATATGATTTAAAAATAATATAGAAATTTGAAATCAACTTTAAACATATATATACTTATATTAATTTAGGATTTTCCAGACAAAATAGATGGCGAACGGTTGAGTTTAATGGGTGCGGGCTAGGGTTTTGATGCCCTAGATGCATACGTTGGTTGCAGGTGTTGCTATTGTACAATGCTTAGGGTGTCTGATTGCATGCTTTGGTTGTGGCAGAGAGCCACAAATCTTCTTCCTTATTTCTTCCTTATGCTTGCCTCCTGTGTGGTGTGCCCTCGTTGCTTTGGGCCATTTTTGCTTCTTTTTTTCTATTGCATGCTTCCTTTTGCGCTTTGGCCTCTTTGTGCCTCTTTATTGGCCATTTTGGAGATTTTCTTTTGTTTCTCTTTTAGATTTGTAGTGTTTAGTTGGCCTTGGTGTCCATTTGGGAGTTTTGTGTTGCATGCAGGGGGATTTCTCTTTGCATGGCACCCCGTGGGGTCTTGAATAGTCAAGGCCCTTTGTCTCTTGTTTTGGATGGTGAAATGGATTGCTTGCAGATGATTAATCACGAGGAGCATTCTCCAAAGACTGGTGGTTTTAAAATGCAAAAAGTAAATGGGTGTTCGGAGCGATCTCAAGACCACCTGGTCTTGGTGATTCAACTAGACTCGGTGACTAAGGACATGGAATATTTGAGCAAACATGTTTTGATCTACAAGTTCATGGGAATGCAGGTCTCGCTCCCATTTTTAGAATCTTGGGTTTGAAGGACATGGAATCCTGAAGGTGATTTTGACATTATGGTGGCAACGAATAACTTCTTCATGTTTGATTTTTCCCGCACTTATCTAATAGGAACATGGTGTTTGAGGGTGGCTCATTTATTTACAATTAGGTGGGTCTTTTCATTAAACCATGGCATGCAAAATTTAACTCTACGAAGGAGCTCCCCTCTAGGTTTCTTGTTTGGGTGCGCCTCCCGCACCTGCCTTTGGAGTTTTGGAATCTGAGTGACATTTTGTAGACGATTGCCTTTTTGCTTAGAAAACCAATCGGACCTTCACAAAAAACTCTAAATAAAAGTGTAATTTATTTCGCTTGTTTTTGTGTTGAGATTGACCTGAATAACCCACTTCTCGAGTCTATGGAAATTTTTATTGGGTTTTCTTCTTGGACTCAACAGTTAGACTATGAGGCTTTGTCTTTCCATTGTAGGAAATGCCATGAATACATGCATTTACATTAGAAATGCCCTAGGGTCACTCATGCTTCCGGTATGGGTAGTGGACCCTCTTTTGCTACTTCGAAGAGGGATAAAGGGAAAGCTCCAGTGCAAGACATGTTGGTTGACAAGGAAGGCTTTGTACTTGTTCAATCTTGTAACAAGGGCAAGGGTTTAAAGCAAACCCTTAGAGATAGACAAGAGGAGGAGACATTTAACAAATTTGAGGTCCTTGATGATTTGTCTCAGGAGGAGGGTGTGTCCTTGGATATGTAGGTGCAAACTGGTGGGCTGGATGTGGATCACCTTGATAACCAAGAAAGCTTTGACCTTAATCCCTCTCAATTGGGGGATCTAGAGGCTTAGATGGACACAGATCTTCCTCCCTCTACTCTCGGGCAAGTGGGGGTGCTTGTGTTACCTGAGGTTAAAGAAGGGTCAGACCTTCCTAGTTTTGGTCTTAGTGCAGAGAAGGAGGCTATTGGTAGTGGTAAAGGTAGAGGCTCTTCTCCTGCCTTGGGCCTATAGCAAAAACCTCCTAAGAAGGGGTCTCTTAAGAATCCCTTGAAGGTCTAAAGAAAGAATGATTGGGAGAAGGTCAAGTTGAATATTAGAGATAATTTGGTTGAGTTTGGTTCGGTGAGAACCATTGATTCTCATTTATAAATCTCAAGCTCAAAGATGATTGTGTTATCTTGGAATGTAAGGGGTATGAATATCATCCCTAGACAAAAGGCTATTCATGAGTTGATTTGTGTTCATTCTCTTGACTTGATTTTTCTCCAAGAGACTAAGTTGTTTGTTGACAGTATGATGAATTTGGCCCCTAAGATATAAAGTAGAGGCCTATGTCAGTGTGTGGGTGCAGGTAGCTCTGGAGGGGTTGTTTGTCTATGGGATCTATGAAGAGTTGTTCCTTTTTGGTGGTTGTCTAGAAGGAAATCCATTTCTATTGTTGCTTCTTGCTTGGAGTCTAGCGAGGTTATCCTTTTCTCTAATCTCTATGGTCCAACTGATCTTCTTGGAAAGTCTCTACTTTGGTCTCATGTTATATTTTTACACTCTCTTGCTCCTTTGCTTCCTTGGATTGTAGCGGGTGATTTCAATGCTATTATTTCATTGGAGGAAAAGCTTGGGGGTTCAACTCGCTTGGATCCCTCTTCAGAGCTTATGAGGGACAATATTGCCTTCTTAAACCTTGTTGATAACAAACCTTATAATGGAATGTTTACATGGAATAATAGGAGAAGTGGGGAGGATGTTATCTCTAAAAGGTTGGATAGTTTCTTGGTTTCTAGCTTTTGGGTTGGTGAAAGATGGCTATCTTGCTCAAAGATTTTGGATTGGAGAGGATTTGATCATTGGCCAATTGAATTCTCAGCTAACCTTTCCAAAAACTCTAAAAGACAATGCTTCAGATTCCAATTGATGTGGCTTTGGGATTCATCTCTTCAGGGCCTTGTTCATATTTGGTGGCAGTTGTTGGCCTCCTACAATGATTTAATAACTAAGCCTTTACAGTTGTGATTTAGATATTGGACATCTAACCTGAATAGACATTCAATCATCATGAAGGTGCATTTAACTTGTCAACCCAGGGACGTGAACTTGAAATGGGTCAGCATAGTATGTGCACTAGGGGCTTAAGTAGCCATTGCATTCTATGGCTAAGAAACACAATACTGAAAGTAAATTGTTGGAAATAAATGAAATAAATGTTGAACATCAACCGACAACTATGCTAAGCTGAAATGCAGAACAAGAATGGAAATTTGAACAACAAACAAGAATCTACTTTGTTTGCTTCGATTGCAGGAACAGTCACAAAATGAATTTCTATTGGCTGTAGGAACAGTCGATGCCAAATGTCTAACTAAACACTAAACAGTAAGCAATACTAAGCTAATGCTAAAATAAGAAGACATATTACTTACCAAGTTTCCCCCCTTGGATAAGTATCCTCTAAACTAATAAGAACTTCAGATGCTTGAACTTAAAACTTTTATTTCATTCACTGTAAATCATGCATATAAAGAGTAATGTATTTGTATTGTTGAAATTGGAGAATGCAAGTACGATACCAAATCGTGCAACTCCTGAGGAAGGAGCATCAAATTATGATTTATACTACAGCTAAATAGGGCAGTCAACTCCACGACTGGGAGGACGCCATTTAGGGAAAACAAGGGAAAGTGGAGCGATGGCGGTTACACATGTAAGGAATCTGGCCAGACATGCAAGTCAAGCGCAGATTTAGAACAATAGTAATGCCCATGCATGCTCGAACATTAAGGTCCACTACAAGGCAATTACGCTCAGTTGCATGAAGAATCTTTGTTGTCGTCTGCCTTTGACTTGGAGCGATTCCTCAGCTGGACGTTATGGTGCATGCCTATCTGGCGATGTCTTCCTCAACTTAGCTCATTAAATCTGCATGACAGAGTCAGTACGCATAATTATTGCACATCTATAACCACTCTCAAAAAATCCATTAATCACATGCAAAATCAATATAGATAACCCACATATTATGCCAAATTTCATTAAAGCTTTCAGAGATAGGATATTGTCAAATTTTAATGGTTTGAGGGAAACATTATGCCAATACCAACACTTAAGCATCAAATTCCATGACATCTATTAGCAAATAGACTATAGATTTTACCCAAAATTAGACCAAAAACTAGGCTCATCACTCCCCCCAACCTAACATTTTGCTGTTTCTCCAGCAGGGGAAGGGTTTCTCTTCTGCTTGGTCAAAGCTCTAAAATTTGCAACAGAGAGCTATCCAACATCAATGGTTGCAGTGTGTGAGTCTAGGTCCCAATAGAATCCTCCAAATATGCCAAACTTGTTCCATCTCTGCCTTTCTGTAACAACATCAAACTAGTAAAATCTGAAATTTTCCACGGGCCACATGAGCATGGGTGGTTTGAAAGTCAGGGGAAGCCAGTCTCGCCCCTATGCTCTCCCAATCTCAATATACCTCTCAATTCTTTTTAGGGTTGCAACATAATTATGGATAGAATGAGGCTCAACCTGTTTCAGCTCATCAGTCAAACTATTCCATCTCTGGGATAAACATCTCTTCATGACCTCTTCCTTTGTTGCTGTCTCTACCTCATACTCACTGTAAACTGCCTCAATCCAAGGCATAATTCTATTGGCATAACTTGGTCTAAGCAACATTCTATGCCATTCTTTGTAAATGTCCCTCGGGTTGCTTGATTCAACTCTAACATGCAGGGGAATATCAGACTCCAATTGTTTATAAGAACTATGTTGTTGTCCCCAACTAATCTCATTTTGTACCCAAGACATGAATGCTCTCAATTGAATATCTCCAACATACAGCAACAAAATCCAATCATGGTCTTTTGTGATAGCATAATTATGTAAATAAAATTCACATAGCAAATTTTTCATTTTAGATGAGGCAATCCTATAAGCATTGAAGAATTCCATGGGGTGTCAGTAGAAGGATTCAAACCTAAGGCAATTCTTGACATCTTAAAAGAGAGATACCTCTGCTTCAGGAGCAAAGCATAGACTCTTGGAGGATCTCTACATTCCAAAATCTTTGGTGCCAAGGCTACCATATCATCTACCCTTTGCTTTAGGGTGGCAATTTCTGCATTTTTATCCTCAATTTCTTCATCCCTCTTTTGAATTTCCTCCCTTAATTTTTGTTTTTCGTTTTTCCATTCTTCCTCTCTTCTTTGTATTTCTTGCCATAAATTCAAAAGAACTACATGCATTGTAAAATCAGGAGGCTTATGGATTTCTACCAGTATTTTCAGTGGTGGTTCCTCATATGGTACTATTTGCATGGACTTAGGTTGTCCAGTTAACTTGGGCTGCAAAGGTACTGTTTCTTCTCCCTTTTGCTGCAGGGACCGTTGTTCTTGCTCTTGCAGTGGCTATAGGAACTCCTACTCAGGTTTTGGTTGTTGTTGTAGGACTTCTTGTTGTAGGACCTCTTACTCATGCTGCAGAGAGTCCCAATTTTCCTCCAATTCTTCTACAATGTTAGCAAGATCAACCAGTGTTATATTTGTTACTCTCTTAAATATGTCTCATTCTCCTTCAACATTCTCCTGCTCCATTGGAGCTTCAGGGTCCTCATGTGAGGTCTCACTAGGTTTAGGGCTTTCTTGTGGAGGCGTACCAAATGCAGGCCTAGCTGGTCTTGATTTCCTTGGAGATCTCTTATATTTTCCTTTGGCCACAAGATGAATAGTATCAACCTTCCTCTTCTTAGAACTTGACACCACTCTTTTTATAGGCTGTGTTTTAGCCTTCCCTTTTCTTGCTTCTACTTCTCTCTGTTGTACCCTAGTTTTCATGAGGGTTTCAAGCGGAATTTCATCGTCAGAACCTAAGGAAGGGCTTTCTTTCTCTGTATGCTTTGTTTCAAAAGAACTAATTTCTATAGCTTCTTCTGTTGTAGGAAGATTCACACTAGAGCCAACACCAAAGGTTGAAGCACTAGGAATGGATTCAGCCGTGCTTACCCTCCTACTAGACCTATGGGATTGAGGTATAGCCCTAAGTGGAAAATGATCAACATTGTAGATACATCATGCATAGATTGTTCAACTAGAAATTTAATAAGGAAATGGTGGGAAACAAAATTATTCCTACCTTTTTGAGTTTTGGCTGCCATGATTGAGAGAAGATTGTACAACACGTTAGGCACATTCATCCTTCTATCATGTCTCATATGATTCAAAAGCTTGAAGTGGACAAAGTGCAATTTTGACTGGAGACCCTCACAGGTGATGTATTTAATGACATACACGGCTATCTACTTCCACAGCTAGGGCAGAGACTTCTCTTTGTGCCCTGTTTGTCTATGCTCAATGGGGGATCATTTGGCTATGTAAATTCAGCCCTAGCTGACCTGGCATCTCTGGAAGCAGGGTAATTTTCACCATCAATAGGTAACCCTATACCTCTACAATTCTTTCCTTTGTTGCCATAACTTCCAACCCTTTTACTGTGGCTTTTCCCTCTGAAAACGTATGAGAAAATTCAAGGGCAATGCCTTCATCAAAACCATCCAACTTCAAAAAGTAATCTATCCATCCACAATTTTGAAATTCGGCCAGGCAATGTGCATCCTGTAGTAAAATACCATGCACCGTGGGTTCATTTTGAATTAACCCGCCTCCCATTGTCTACAATCAAACAAATGCTTTGCAACTTTTTTTTTTGCAATTCCCGTTTTTCCCCATACCACCCTGCTAAATTTCTAAGGCTACTGCCAACTGACTTTCTTTTCTTTTGTTTTGCAACTGTGGCTCTTCAACTAAAGATTTCGATAGGGTCAATAATGGAAAGAAAAAGGGGTGATAATAGAGAATCATGATAGGAAGAAATGGTGGTTGCAGTTACTATCACTTCACACATGCAAGTCATCCTCTCACTCGGATTTCAAATCAGCTCATTTCAAATATCTAACGTAGCCTTGTATGAATTGACACATGGGCAATAAATTCACAAAATATTTGCATCTTTTTCGTTCCCCTCCCCCCAACCTAAATTTGGACATGTGTCCGCACATGTGAGATGGGAGTGGTGATTGACAAGTAATGATGGCATCTATGTGAATATCTATACTAACGTACAATGATTAAATGAACACTCTTAAAAGATGATTAAAGATAGCAATTACTGCGGACATACCTGAATGTATGGAAGATTTGTTGCAAAGATAGCGGATAAAGTAACACTCACCTTGTTGGAGAATGAATTGAGCAATAAATGAAGATGAAGTGAAATGAGGTGAGGTGGAATGAAGTGATGGAAGAGAGAGAAAGGTGGTGATGGATGGGCGAATGAAAAAGAAATGGACTTCCACACAAGTGAAAGTCTTTATTATGAAAAGTATGTACCTCAGTTAGGCAGAAGGAGGGACACTAGGTCCATTGCCTTCGGCTACAGGAAGCTCGAGTGTTGAGTGTTGAGTGAATTGCTGCAGGAACTCTTCTGTAGAGGTTGGTTTGTGGTATAATTTAGAGGTGATGACCATTGACAAGTAATTTGAACCTGACAGGGTCAATGGTGGTGAGTTGGATAGCTCCATTGGGAAAGACCTCAGCAACTTCATATGGTCCTAGCCACCTTGTCTGTAACTTTCCTGCGTTGTCCTGGTATCTAGAATCATAAAGCAAGGCCCAATCTCCTGGTTTGAATTTCTTGTCCTTGATAAATTTTTCATGCCATTTGATTCTTTGATTCTGCACTACTTCTATATGTTGCAGGGTTGCTCTTCTTATTTCATCCAAAGCATTTAGTTACATGATTTTTTCTTTTTGTGCTTCAGAAATATCCATCCCCAAATCCACTATAGTTCGTAGAGTCTTATATTCAAATTCAACGGGCATCATAGCTGTCTTTCCATTTAACAACTCAAACAAATGGAGTGAAGCCTGTAATTGTTTTTCATGTTGTCCTATAGGCCCAAATAGCTTCTAGTAATCTATTTTCCCAATCCTTCCTATGGATGGCTATTGTTTTGGTCAGAATGGCTTCAATTTCTCTATTTGTCACTTCAACTTGGCCATTAGCCTGGCGGTGATAAGGGGTAGACTTCCTGTGCCTTATGTTGTACTCATTAACTAGTGCTGCAAAAAGAGTTGATGTGAATTGAGATCCTTGATCAGTTACTATCTCTCTGGGGACTCCGTATCTTGTGAAAATCTCTTCATAAAGAAACTCTGCAACCTTGTTATCTCTTGCATGTTTCATGGCCTTAACCTCTACCCATTTTGTTACATAATCAGTGCATACTAATATGTAAGACTTACCATTTGATAGAGGGTCAATTGGTCCTACAAAATCCAATCCCCACTTGTCAAAGGGAGTGATTACTACTTGAGGGCACAGTGGCATCTCATCATATCTAGTTAGTCTGTCCATTCTTTGACACCTATCACATTTTTTGGTATACCTTCCTGCGTCCTTGTGGAGTGTTGGCCAGTAATACCCTGTGTTCAAAACCTTCATTGTTGTCCTCTTGGCTGCAAAGTGTCATCCACATGGTTCGTTGTGAAATGCATGAAAAATGTCATATGTCTCATCTTCTCTTACACATCTTCTCATGACATGGTCTGGTCCAGTATAAAATAAACATCCAGCAATCCAAGAGAAAGGAAAAGATTTTTCAATAAGTTCCTTTTTCTATTTTGGGGAGAAGTGAGAAGGAATTCTACCTGTGACCAAGTAATTGGCTATATCAACATACCAGGGTGTTTGTACACTGAGAGAGAATAGATGCTCATCAGGGAAAGAGTTATCTATGGGCTGATTGTCTTATGATGTAGTTAGCCTTGAAAGAAAATCTGCAACAACATTAGCTTTTCCTAGCTTATCCACAATGGTTATATCAAACTCCTACATCAACAATAACCATCTTGCCAATCTACCTATGATCAAAGGTTTATTCATAAGGTACCTAATGGCTGCATGATCAGTGTGGAAAAAGATTTGGTAGCCCATTATGTAATGTTTGAATTTGTTCAGTGCATAGATTACTACCAGCATCTCTTTCTTTGTCATTGTATAATTGAATTAAGCTCCTTGCAAATTTTTTCTAACAAAGTAAATAGCATGTTCAATAGCTCCCTCATTCTATCCTAAGATAGCTCCTATGGAATAATCTGATGCATCAATGTGGATGTGGAAAGGGAGTTCCCAATTGGGTCCCTTGAGTACAAGAGCGTGAGTTAAAGCTGCCTTCAAGTCAGAAAAGGTTGTCACAAGCTTTAGTCCATTGAAATTCAACATCTTTAGTGAGAAGGGTATACAATGGTGCTACTACCTTGCTGAAATCCCTAATGAATCACCTATAATATCCTGCATGACCCAAGAAAATTCTAACATCCTTTTGTTTTGTAGGTGTAGACAGATTTGTGATTACCTCAATCTTTGCAGGATCAACTTGGATTCCCTTGTGGGAGATGTAGTGGCCAAGAACTACACCCTCTTGCATCATCATGAAACACTTTTCACTATTTAAGGACAAGTTCTGGTCTTCACATCTTTGCAGGACTCTCTTGAGATTCTCCAATGCTTGATTAAAATCAACACCATAAGTGGTGAAGTCATCCATGTAAATCTCCATGTAGTCATGAGAAATGTCTGAGAATATGTTAATGAATGCCCTCTAGAAAGTTGCAGGTGCATTGCACAAGCCAAATGGGAGCACCGAATAAGCATAAGTCCCCTAGGGACAAGTAAAAGTGGTCTTCTCCTGGTCTTTTGGTGAAATTTGGATCTGGTTGTAGTCGCTGAATCCATCTAGAAAAGAGAAGTATTGCTTCCCTGCAAGTGTATCCAGAACTTGATCAATGAAGGGTAAAGGAAAGTGATATTTCTTGGTGGCAACATTGAGTTCCCTATAATCAACACAAACTATCCATTTCCCTCCTTTCTTGGGCACACTCAATAATGGAGATACCCATTGACTATCTGAAATGGGGTAAATAAATCCTGCATCTAGTAATTTTTGCAGTTCTCCTTTCATAATTTCTTTTAGTGTAGGGTTAATCTTTCTTTGTGGTTGTCTTACTGGAGTGCAATCATCTTTGATATAAATTATATCGGTACAAATTTTAGGATCCAATCCCTTCATATCAAGATAATCCCATGCGAATTCATGTTGGTGGGTCCTCAATAGATTTTCCAATAACAATTGCTTCTATTCATTCAATTTTCTATTAACATTCAGATATCTTCCTTCTGACAGCTGTACTTGTGTAGTTAATTCTATCATGGCTACTTCATTAACACATGGTACCTTTAGTTCATATGGAAACAATGTATGGGACATACCTGTTGATGTAGGAAATCTGTCTATAGAGATAGTGGCTGCAGGAAGAACGTCTACAGGAAGAATATCTGCAGGAAGAGTGGCTGTAGGAAAAGCATGCATAAGTGTCTTGATCGAAGTAGCAGGATGATAGGATGATGCTTCCTCCACTTCAAAATGATTTTGAATGATGTTAGCCAATACTTCATCCTCATCTTGGAGTTGCATGAAAGAGCTTCTTCCTAGCATCATAAGTTGTGCCACATAATGAACTTCCTCGGCCTCTTCACCAACTTGTGGCCAAACATAATCATCTTCATTATGAGATGGTTGAGCAAGCAGATAAAGAACAAAATTTTTAGTACTCCTGCCATTTGAAATGGTCATGTCACGTGACCGACATCCAATGTATGCATCTGCAGTTGCCAACCAAGGCCTTCCAAGAATAATGGGATACCCACCTAGTGTAGCCTTGGGAGAAAGAATCACAAAATCTATTTGGTACTCCCAGGAGTCTAGAACTACTACAAGATCCTCCACTATACCATCAGGCTTAACAATAGAGCTATCAGCAAGCTGTAGGACAGTAGGAGTAGATCTCATGCTTGCAATATTTAGTTGTTGTAGGATGTCTTTGGTCATTACATTTATTGTTGCCCCTAAATCAATCAGAGCATTCTTTACTTGAATCTCGTTTATGACAATTGCTACCACATGACTGCCTGGGTCATTATACTTGGGAATATTCACTTTTCCCAACATGATGTCAGCTAACTGACCTACCACATGGACTATAGTTGGGTCTTTCTTCTTTCTTCCTAGCTTCTTGAGACAAGCTTCCTTGATAGCTTTGGGTCATAGATTGGAACATCCTTTATGACTTGAAATAGGGGTATCTAAACACATATATGCTTTAGCTGATCCAAGATGTCAAAAGTGGTATCCTCCTTTTCTTCTTTCCTCTTGAAAATTTCCAACCTCTGAGGGAATGGTGGTTCTTGTTCAGTCTGCTTGACTTGAATTGGTTCAGGATTTTTAGGTGCATTTGGCTAAATGGGATCATTCAGAGGCTCCTCTTCCTCTTCTACAGGAAGTTCAGTGATAATGGGCTTGGAAGGGGTTGATAGAGTAGTTCTTGAACGCAAGTGGATGTCACTTGCACTCACATCATATGCAGGGAATTGATTTGAATAAGCAAAGTATGCAGGCTGCTGTTGTGGTTTGATATTTGGATTGGGTGTGAGCTGGGCTGGTAGTTGAGTGGGTTTAGGTGCATTTGAGCTTGGATTAGCAAGTGGAGGCATTATAGTAGGTTGTTGGGGCTGAGAAGGTGGCTACATGTAGCCAGTTGTCTAAGTAGGCCATTGTTGTCCTCCTTTCCATTGATTTGTTTGCTGCCAATTTCCTAGAGGGGTTTGCCAGTGCCCTTGAAATTGTTGCCAATTTCCCTGAGGTTGCTACCACTAGGGTGGAGAATTCTGATGACTGGGCCAAGCATTTAGAGGGTTACTCCAAGGTTTTGGTGGATATCCTCCATAACTAGGTGGATATGGGGGCTTCCATTTATTACCAGATGAATAAGAGTTAAAATATGGCCCAACATAGGATAGTGGATCTAGTGGCATACCTTGTCTGGGAGCCCAAGGCTTCCTTTGTGCAACATAGTAGACTTGGTCTTCCTCAATCTAAATTGGCTTGAACCTAGGTGGTATCTGCTTGCTTTCAAGATTAGCTACCATCTTGCATCTGGAGTCCTTCTTCTTTTGTCTGCAGTGAGGGAAATATTCTGCCAACATTGTCTTTGCCTCCTCTTGCTTCTTCTTGGCCTGAAGTGTATCCAGCTGAGTAGCTATATTGTTGATAATGTCCTACTTGAAGTCAGCCAACAAATGAGTGATATCCATTCTTGAAACTCCACCGGTAGTTGACTTACCCATGGGAGATTGATAAGCTCTCCCTTTCTTTGAAGCTTCCCTAGAGTAATTCTGACATATTTTCTTGATATCTTCCCAAGGGACTTGAGAGATATCTCCTCCTACCATGAGGTCCAAAGCATCAGTGCAGCTGTCATTAATTCCTCTAAGGAAAAGCAACTTTTGTGAGTCCTCATTAAGTTCATGGTGTGGAGATTTTTGCAAGAAAAACAAAAACCTTGCAATGTAGTCTTCCAAGCTCTCATCTTCCTTCTGCTACATCCTGAAAATGTCACCTCCTCTCATGTCACTACCCCTACAATATTCCTTGTATTTCTCAAGGAATTTTGTCTTCATGTCTTCCCAAGTTTCCATGGTATCTTTTCCTAGGCTCATGAACCATCTTAATGTAGCCTCTTTCAAAGTGGTGGGAAATAACTTAAGCCTATGGGCATTAGTGTTATAATCATAACTCCTACAAAGTATGTCAAACTCAAATAAGAATGTATCAGGATCTTCTGTCACAAGTCCATAAAACTTGGGTAGTGCTAAGGAAGGAATGTTCTTGATGTTTTCAACTTCATTTTGATGGGAAATGGGGAAAGGAAAAGCTGTTTCGTTCTGTTTGTTCCTATTTGCATCCCCCATGCCTGCTTGATGTGGTTCCAAAACAAAGGGATTCTCAATCTGGTTTTGATCCTCAAAGGAGACTTCAGAGCTAGTCAGATCAGGATATGCATCAACAAAGGGGTGTGGATATTCTTCTTCTTCTTCCAATAGGTGCTGGTACTTAACTAGCTGGAATGGATGTGGATTGTTAGGAAGAAATCTCACATAAGCATCCCTTCTCCTTCCTCTATGCATACGGTATCACCCACTATCATTCAACTCACATAAAGAATGGTAAAGAATAAGGGGGGTTCATTACTTTCTAAATGAGGATATGCTAAGAAAAACTTCCAAAACACTACAACAAAAAAACTACCAATGACTCCAAAAGACTTCCTAGCTTGACACCATCCCTGGCAATGACACCAAAAATGTTGGCCTCCTACAATGATTTAATAACTAAGCCTTTACAACCACGATTTAGAGACTAGACATCTAACCTAAATAGCTATTCAATCATCATGAAGGAGCATTTAGGTTGTCAACCCAGGGACGTGAACTTGAAATGGGTCAACATAGTATGTGCACTAGGGGCTCAAGTAGCCATTGCATTCTACAACTAAGAAACACGATATTGAAAGTAAATTGCTGGAAAGAAATGAAACAAATGTTGAACATCAACCGACAACTATGCTAAGCTGAAATACATAACAAGAATGGAAATATGAACAACAAACATGAAACTACTATGTTTGCTTCGACTACAGGAATAGTCACATAATGAAATTCTAGTGGCTGCAGGAACAGTCGATGCCATATGTCTAACTAAACACTAAACAATAAGCGATACTAAGCTAATGCTAAACTAAGAAGACAGATTACTTACCAAGTGGGGCCCCTTGGATAAGTATCCTCTAAACTAACAAGAACTCAGATGCTTGAACTCAAAACTTTTAATTCATTCACTGCAAATCATGCATACAAAGAGTAATGTATCTGTATTGTTGAAACTGGAGAATGCAAGTACAATACCAAATCGTGCAACTCCTGAGGAAGGAGCATCAAATTATTATTTATACTACAGCTAAATAGGGCAGTCAACTCCACGACTGGGAGGATGCCATTTAGGGAAAATAGGGGAAAGTGGAATGATGGCGGTTACACATGCAAGGAATTTGGCTAGACATGCAAGGCAAGCGCAGATTCAACACAACAGTAACGCCCATGCATGCTCGATCATTAAGGTCCACTACAAGGCAGTTACGCTCAGTTGCATGAAGAATCTTTGTTGCCAGCTGCCTTTGACTTGGAGTGATTCCTTAGCTGGATGTTATGGTGCATGCCTAGCTGGCGGTGTCTTCCTCAACTTAGCTCATTAAATCTGCATGACAAAGTCAATACGCATAATAACCGCACATCTATAACCACTCTAAGAAACATCTATTAATCACATGCAAAATCAATATAGATAACCCACATATTATGCCAAACTTCATTAAAGCTTGTAGAGATAGAATATTGTCAAATGTCAATGGTTTGAGGGAAACATTATGCCAATACCAACACTTAAGCATCAAATTCCATGACATCTATTAGCAAATAGACAATAGATTTTACCCAAAATTAGACCAAAAACTAGGCTCATCAGCGGTCATGGAAGCCAACTCATGGCACTACAATGTACACAATCACTAAGAGGCTCCAATATGTGAAATACATGTTGCAAAGAAGGAACAAATATAATTTTGGTAACATCTTTCAGGCCAAGAAGTTAGCCCAAGCTCACCTGGACTCCATTACTAGACAGATCCGGGATCATGGTCTTACTAAGGAAAAATGCAAGCTGGAAGCAGCGGCCTTAAAAGAGGTGGAGGAATAGGAGTTGCGAGAGGAAATTTTCTAGAAGTAGAAGTCTTGTACTGATTGGCTCCAAGAAGGTGATAGAAGTACTTCTTTCTTTCACAATTTTGTGAAGGATAGAAGATAGGGAAACCTCATCTCTTCTCTTAGGTCCTCAGAAGGTAATCTTGTTTCTTCTATTGGTGCGATTTTTGAAGAATCTATTTGGATTTTCACCTCTTTGTTCATAGAGGAATCCCCTCTTGCCTTTGAGGAAGAAGCCTGAATTTTAAATTGTGTTCCTTCTTTGGTTTCTAGCAAAATGAATGTTTCTTTGATCAAATCTATCTCTATAAATGAGTTGGAGGAAATAGTGTTTTTATTGAAGAAGGGGAAGGCCCTGGGGCCAGATGGGTTCTCTGTTGACTTTTTTCAGGAGTTCTAGGATGTTATCAATTTGGATCTTTTTTGAAGTTGTTCAATAATCGCATAGGAACAAGAAAATACTAAGAGCCATGAATGCTACTTTTCTCGCCCTTATTCCAAAAAGGGAAGGATCCAACTCTTTGGATCTATTCAAACCCATAGCCTTATATAATGTATACAAAATTATTCCTAAGAGCTTATTGTTGAATGTATCAATTCATGGTTGGACAGGTTAATTTGTGAGGAGTAGGGTGGGTTTGTTGTTGGAAAACAAATTTTTGATGGGATTGTTATTGCGGTAGAAGCTATTCATTCCATGGCCTCCTCCAAAGAAAAGACAATTTTTATCAAGCTTGATATGGCCAAGGCTTATGATCATGTTAAATGGGATTTATTTACCAAGATATTGCAGGATTTTGGGTTTGGTGGTGATTGGATTGATTGTGTTATGAGTTGTTTCACCTCTCCTTCCTTCTATGTGCTTATCAATGGTGAGTCTTTTGAGATTTTTGGAGCATCTAGAGGCCTTTGGCAAGGTGACCCCTTGTCCCCCTACTTATTTATACTAATGGTTGAAGGTTTAGGGAGGTTTATTAAATCTTGTGTGGAGCATGATCTTAATTAGAGTTGGTGTTGGGGTAATAAATTACCCCCACAATCCCATGTTTAGTTTTTGGATGACACTACCTTGATGAGTTTGGCCAGAGTTGAAGAAGCTGTGAATTTGTGAAAGGCCCTAGATATATATTTAGCTGCCTTGAGTCAAAGTATCAATGAGGGTAAGTTCATCTATTTCTTCAATACTCAAAGCTAATTCAAATGTGAATTTATCGTATTATCAGATTTCAAATGGGCTCACTTCCCTTTGTTTATCTTGGTATTCCTCTTTCTATATGTTCACTTCTTGGGAAATTTTGGTAGGAGGTTATTGATAAGTTTCATAAACAAGTTAGTCATTGGACGTATAGATGGCTCTCCATTGTTGGTAGGGTGACTCTTTTGAAGTTAGGGGTGCAGGCTCTTCCTCTGTACAGGTGTTTTGTGCTTTTTTCCCCTTCCAGTTTCATTAAAGATTTTGAGTGTCTTTCTTGATAGTTTCTCTAGTCTGGTAACCTATTGTCAAGGAAGTGGAGTTTGGTTTAGTGGGATACAATTTGCAAGCCAAAGCAGGAAGGAGGGTTGGGACTGCGTCGAGTTGATCTAAATGCTTAGGCTTTGGTGACAAAGTTGTATTGGTAGTGGTGTTCTCAACAACATCAGAATTGGACCAAAATTCTCACTTCAAAATATCTGAGGGGGGTGGAGAGTGATGATGTTCCTAGATTCAACCTTATGCAAAAAGGTTCTATGATTTGGGGTACTCTTTAAAGGGGATCCAAGCTTGTTAAACAAGGGATGTTTTGGATCTCCAATAGGGGCTCTAAAGCTTTGTTTTGGTTTGATTCTTGGGGTGGGAATCCTCCTCTCATGGTGACACATCCTCATTTGTAGGCCTTATGTAGGACGTTTCTTGATGCTAGTTGGTGTAAAGTGGCTGACTACAAGTCCGCTCAAGTTCTAAACCAGGTTATTGTGTATAGGTGGAAGGAGCCTCAGGAGTGGCCTCCTAGGGGCTTGATTAAGGAGTGTCAGGAGCTGGCCAATATTCTAGCTGAGAGAGTTCGTAATTCTCTTTCGAGGAAGGATGTTCTTGCGTGGGGGTCAAACCCGAAAGGGAATTTCTAGGTTACTTATGGGTATAAGGTGTTGGACAAGCATGTGTTTGAATGTGCTAAAGTCCCTTGGTGGAAGCGGGTTTGGAATAAGTTCTCCTAGCGTAAGTGTAATTTCTTCTCCTAGCTTGTGGCATAGAATAAGTGCCTCACTTGAGAGAATCTTCGAAGGAGGGGATTTTAGGGTCCCTCAATGTGTGTTTTGTGCACCTACAATGAAGAGAGTGATTTACATCTTTTCTTTCAGTGATCCTTTGCTAGAATGATTTGGAATCTCTGGTGGGATGTGTGGAACTAGGCATGTAGACATGCTCCTTCTTTGGCTTATTTCTAGATTGGGTTGGGGATTCCTCCTACCAAGTCATCTTTTCATTAGGTTGCTAGGAAAATCAGTCCTAGTTTGATTATTTAGAATATCTGGCTGGAATGGAACTATATAATTTTTCTTGATAGGAAGCTTCAGGTGCAACAACTATGGCTAAGGTTCTTGGGGGTTCTTTAGGAAACTCTTGTAGCTAAGTGTGACTTGTTTTTCCCTATTGATTTTGATGACATGAGGATGGTCTAGAATTTGGGTCTTCTTATTGGTGATTAGAGTGGTTTGTGGTCTAGGGTGAGATGACTTTCTAGAGAGAAGATTCTGAGATGTGGTTATTGGAGACCCCCTCCTCTTAGGGTGTTAAAAAACAAAACATATGACTCTTCTAGATGCAACCCTAGGCATGTTGGGGTTGGGGGGATTGGTAGAGATAATTCAAGGGGGATTTCTTCTCTATTTATAGAGGCATGCAATCCAACAATTTTATGGAGGGCTTGTCTATTCTTTTAGCATTTAGATAGGCTTGTGCCCTTGGTTGGATAAGGATAATCTGTGAGTCTGATTCTCATATGGTTATTGACATGTTGAATAAGCAACAATTAGATGGGGTGAATTGGTAGCTAGTCATAGTGGTCAAGCAAATCATTATCCTAGGTGAAGCTTTGGATTCTATCACCTTTAAATGCCATATCCCAAGGGAATGGAATAAGGTAGCTGATGCATTGGCTAAATGGGTGTCTGATTGGATGGGGACTTGGAGTGTAGATGACTGGGGAAGCCTTCTAGAGGACCTCTCTCAGTTACTAGAGGATCTTGTTATGGAGGATATGCGATGTGTTTTGCAGGTCTCTTGATGGCTCTACTCTTATTCTCTTACCCTTGGAAGGTTTGTTGTGCTTCTTTGCTTTGTACTGCTTCTCTAGATCAATAAATTTTTACCCTCCTTTTATTAATTACTGATATTAATTTATATTAAATAAACACATTTAATATACTTATATTCATTTATATTGTTTCATTTAATATATATATATAATAATTATTTCAAAAATAATTTTAAACAATTTCTTTTAGAAAGAGACGCATACTATTTTATAAGAATGTTTTCCAATTACAATGTGTTACGTGGTAGATTAAAATAAATTAAAAATATTAAATTTGATCTCTAATCACCTTTAATTTCAAATTTATTCATTCTATATGTATATACAAGGTTAATTGTAGTCTAATGAGTAATTGATTCAGCCAAATACATATCTATGTATGTTCTCTCATTGATTTCTATGTGAACTACCAAGCATCCCCCTAAGTTTGTTAAAAAAATTCCCTTGTTGGACAAAATTCCAGTTCTTTTTCAAAAACTTAGAAATTTATGAGGATTAAAAAAATGATGCAAGACTAAAGTCTAAATTTATATTCAATTATTGCTAAAATCTAAATGTGAAGATCTTAGGTTTGTTTAATTTATCCCCTTTCCTAAAAATTCATGATTTTATGTATTAACTTAAAATATTAAAAAAATTGTTACACTTTATTTCTAAATCTTTTGCTTGATCAATGGTGTTTGTACAATAGCTATGGAGAACACTTACTATATAAAAAAAAATTGGTACCTTTTACATTGTTTCATGCTTTTATGTAGTAACTTTCTTATTAGTAAATATAATTGTGCCTTCATATCAACAAGTCTTGCTTGTTATGAGTGTTTGGATGTGTAAAAAATAAACATGATGTATAAATATGCAAATTGATTTAAATAAGTTAAAGTGAAAAGACCCCCTTTTGCATAGATGCATGCTTATATAATAAGGTGATGATGTCTAATCTATAATATAACATAGTTTACAATAGAAACATAAATATTTGTTGTTATGTTTTGCACTATTTTTTCATCTTCTTTTTCATGAAATTTACAAGTAGACTTCAAACAAGTTAAAATTTGGCTTTCTATGGTAACCATAAAAGTGGATCCAAATGATCCATTGAATCTTTCATACAATGTTCTAGATATGTTACTCTCTAGTTGGTATGCTAATCGATGGCTAGAAATGATCAAGACTCTCATATTCAATAGTTGAGAATTCAATTCAAGCATAAAATTATTTCTTACTAGAAGCCTTGAGGCTTAAAGAAGATCCCTTCACACTTCATGTAACAAGTACATATATATGTATATATACATACATACATACATATTGTGATCAATGACATAGTATAGGTTAACTACACTTGATCCATAAGGATTCAAAGCATACTTAAGCCACTATGCATCAATCCCAATAAGATCATTCAATGTAAAGAAAGATGAAGAAGCCATTAAAACTAACATTCTAAAACATGAAAGCTTGATATTTACATCTAGTCTTAAGACATTGAAACTTATACTATTGGGGGAGTGGTGTCACATTGATGTGGAATGGCGACCCTTTCCCAATCCCTTGGATAATGAGCTTTTCCAATCAATTGAAACTGATGAAAAAGATGAATAAAAGCATGGTGAAAGTTAGATTAACATGATAAAAGCTAAGATGATCGATGTATGCGTATGTAAAGCTATTTTAAATGTATGCAAGATTCGAAAGATTAAAACCCTAATTTCAAAATATACTAAATGGATGCAAGTAAGTTACCATGGAAGCCATTAATGGATGCTCTAAGCTAATAATGCATCCAAATTAATCTAAAATTTCTTTAAAATATAAAACATGGAGGCAAGATGAGAGTGATTTTAATAGTATAAGTTTACTAATAAAAGATGGATCCCTATTCAATATATGCAAGGTCTATTTATAGAATAGGTAAAATGAAATTGATGGTCAAGATTGAAAGAATCAATTAACGATCAGAATGGAAAGAAGATGGAGGCATGGATCATGGATTCCCATCAAGGGTTGAAAATACAAGATGATATTTAATCAAGGGCTTAGAATCATGCAAAGAAGCACACTTTCAAAACTTACACAAGAAGTTTGTTGAAAGTTTGTTACAAGGAAGAATATTCATTTTTTCAAATGAGTGAAGAGGGAAAGAATATTCCCTTTTTGGGGAAAATTAGCATTTAGTTAATTAAAACTAAATTTTAATGTGCAAAGGGGAAGAAATATTCCATGAGAATATTCTTTTTTTGGAGGAATGTGCAAAGGATGAATATTCTCAAGGAATATTCCCTTGCAAGTGGGAGAGTTAGAATTAATTAGTAATTTGATAATTAAAACTAAGTTTTAATCATGCAAATTAGGGGAATTTCAAATATTCATTAAATAATTGGCTTATGTAATGAAAATGGGTCAAAATGATATTTAATTAAATAATTAAGATTATTTAATTTAAATGAGAGCATTTAAGGTGTTAAATTAAATCTTTTGATCTATCCAATTTAACAGGATAAAAGGTTAGCATGAAAGGGGGATGAATTAACCTTATTATATTGATCAGGGTAATAGATGAAAATGATGCAATTAATTAAATAGCTAGGCTAATTTAATCAATTAAGCAAAAAGAGGATGGGTTTTAGGATGAAACAGTGTTAGTACATCATATTCGAGTGTGTAATATCATTTAAGTACATCATATTCGAGTGTGTAATATCATTTAAGACATTTTTAAGTGTCTACACATACATACATACATACATACATACATACATATGTATAGGTATTCTCTAGCTAATCACGTAGATTGCTATGAATCTTTCGAAGAACATGATATGCATAGGTTCTTCGATCAAATTAGAACAATATTTTCACAAATAATAAGTGAATCCTTGATAAGTTACACCATGGATCTAGATTACTATGATTTGTCAAGTGTTGAGTTTTATCCCCTTTGTCAAGATTATGCATCTAAAGTTATAGTAAAACATTCTCAAATTATTATCACATGTGTAATCATGGTTTAGATATTTAAGTGGGATCGATTGATGGGTACATGTTGCATCACAATTTTTTTGGATTTTATGCAAATAACCTCAAGTAAGGATATTAATATGTGTCACTGGTGTTGCTATAAGGAAGACCATAAGATGATCATACAAAAATTTGACATACTCCTCTCTTTGTTCATTCCATAACCATCATTATTGTAAATATTGCATGAACTATATAATTGTACCTTTATTTTAGTAGCTCTTTGATCTTCATATACTCTACATTGTGTTTTAATTATCATTTTCATAGAATATAAATAATCTTTAAAAAGTTCATTGAAGGCGATGTTTTATTTATAAATCTCACCTATGAGATAAAAAATATAAAGCCTATAAATATTTTTTTTCCTTACATTATAGGAGATCAAAATAGATCCACATACCCAACAATGAATCCATACAAAAGATATGCAAAGCTCTTTTAATTTTCATTAAGAAGACAATGAAAATACTCAAATTGTGTAGTTATCACATGCTAAAAGAAGACAATGGAGATAATTTTTTCTACATACACTTTTTTTTTTGCTACGTAAATTATAACTTCTATTGATATATAAAAAATCATTATAATGCTTCTGCCATGTTGGATTAGATTCTCCTTACTGCCTTCTAGGCTACAAAATTGTCCAATTTTGTGGTGCAAAAATCAAACCAGTCATCATGCACACCCCCCATTGCCACACAGGGCATTACCAAAAAAAACCCCTAAACCCCTATTCTAACCTTACAACATTATTTAACGGTTCAACACTAGTAGAAGACACCAGAAATCTTCACCAGAAAAGAGCAGCTAAACCATTTCACTTACACATCATCCATGCCAATGCTCCTTAGGTATTCTATGAACTCCCCCACCTATTCCACCTCATGCATTGGTTCTAGATACATAAGTCTCTTTAGGAATGTCGCGCCACACAAATCCCTAGACATGTGCTCCCAAAGTGCCATTCCCTTCACATCCAGCACAGGTCTAGGGCTATGTGTGACACTAGGTATGAAAAGCTTTGGGATATCTCTTGGTGCGACACACCTATTCCCAATTGAGCTATTGTGATTATGTCTTTGACCCTAACCAACATTTTTGGGCACACCAATAGACAATCCATTACCAAAGTGATAGCTTTCAAGGTCTCCAAGTCCAAGAGTGCCACCACAAATCGAGAAGCAATATCAATGTTGACCCTATAGCGCTCGTCGGCCGCCATGAACTCCCGACCGAAGACTAGCTTAATTGCTTCGATGGGCGGACGATCGTCCACCATGAACACTGGCTTGAGCTTGTTATCCGATATCCTCCCCAAGAATGCCCACTACCTTCGCAAACTGGTTAGGTGAATAGGCATATCCATCATGCAAGCCTCTTCCTCTTGTTTGGCATGATGCATCACCTATATAGCTCTATTTAACACCCACAATTCATGCCAATTTTAATGTCATTAATCGCCAACTGATGGTTGTACATTTCCTTGTGTCATTTAATCTATTGAAATTCCTCATGCCATCATGTGAAATAAAATGTTAATTAAAGACCATGCTTGTTTTCCTTTCACTCACGCACACCTTGCCAATTGGAATTAATTATTGGATGTCCAATTTGGATAGTGCCTGTCAACCCCACATTCAAACAAACAATTTATGTGACACATGTCTTCACCTGGTGCTAGTTTTACACACTGAGCACTTAGCCTCATTCTGCAAACATTTGGTTTTGCTTCTATTTGTTATCTAATATTCACAATTGCTACTTCCTAATAATCTTTTTTACACCCTTATTGCCTATAGTGAGTATTTGTTTTGATCCCATTGACCCTTGTATTGGCTAGTCGTTTACTTCAATTTTTTCTTCTCTATAGATGTGTTGTAGAGTGAAATTGTTCAAAGATTCAACCAATTATCCTGCTCTCTCGATCAATGGATGTAAAGTCTAATTCACCATTTTCCTTGTTTTTGTTGCTTGGATAACTACAAAGGAATCACCTTCTATCTTAACATTATCAAGTTTCAACTTATTACATAATTCTAGCCCAAAGATAAGAGCTTGTAACTCTGATTTGGTGTTTGTGCCTTTTGGAAGGGGTTGGGACAACTTTGCAATCACTTTCCCATCCCAATTTCTAATTATGTTGCCTACAATCAAGACCCTCAAATTTACCCTAGAGGCCCCATCATAATTCAATTTGCACCAACCTTGTTACTAAGATTTCCATGTGGCTAACTCTCTACTATTTTTTATTTTTCCTATAGCTATGATGCCGAGATTTGGAACTATCAACTCATACCAGGATTTCCTTGTTTGAGCATCCCAATTTATGAATGTTGCTTTGACCATATTCTTCTATGCTACCCTATTATTTACCACTTCTACTATTGCAACTTCTACCATGTTTATAAATGATGGTAATTCCCTCTCTATATCCTAGAAAATTCTATTTTTTTCTTTCCAAATTTCCCAAACTAAAATCAATGGGAAGATTATCATAATCCTTCATATAATGCATTCTTCTTGATTAAGGGAAAGTATGCCGTTTGGTAAAGCTCCCTTCCAGCAAAGCCTCACACAAAACCACTTCCAACACTCTTGTGAGAAGGAGCAGCCTAGGAGGAGGTGATTAACATTTTCTTCTACACTTTTGCACAAAACACCTAGATGGACCTACGTAGCCCATTCTCCTGAACTTGTATATAGTTAGTACCATTTTTTGAATTGTTTCCCAAGCGAAGGTACTCACTTTGGGGAGACATTGATTGATCCAACATGGGAACAAAAGGAGAATTGATTTTTCTTCCTCTATACATAGGGAAACACAACCATCCTTCACATTGTATTGCCCTAAAATGGAACCTGTCCACACCAACACATCCTTCTCCTCTCTTACATATACACTTCTCATCTTAAGGGCTTGTCCAAGCACCACTACTTCATCTTGGGGTGTATTCACATTTTCAAATTCTTTCCAATACCAACCTTGCACACCATCCACACTTCTTTCTTCCAAATAATCTCTCACTTTCAATCCCATTACTTGAGAGAGGATCCTCTGCATTTGTACTATGTTTAAAATACTAGCTAAGCTCAAGTAACCCCCCCATGAGTCCTCCCAAAACAATGCAGTCTTACCATCATGATTATCCCATGAAAGATATTTCGTTATTAATGGGCAACATTCAATCATGAAATTCCAAATTCTTGATCCTCTTGGCAAATTTTCTACCAAGAGGATATTGTTCTCACTCCTAGCAGTTAAATACTTACTCTAGAGGATCCTTTCCCATTTGGCCTCATTTTTTGTATACATTATCCATATTAGTTTAGCTCCCAATGCTTTTCTTTTCTTCATTAAATCACATAGAAATACACCCTCGGTCTCCTTTGTTTTGTAAACCTTATCCCAAGCAATTAGTGCATACTTCCTTTGCTCTAATGTTCCTTGCCAAAAAATCTTCCTCATGCTCTAATTTAGACTAATGTACTTATTCTTTGGTAATGATAGGCATGAAAATAAGTATATCGGAATCATAGATATGACTACTTTAAGCATCACGATTCTTCCAACCCATGATAGCCACTTTCCCTTCCATGATGCCAATCAATTATTCACCTTATCTTCCAAAGGATCCCATAATTTGTTGTTTATAACACCTCTTACTAGTGGTCCCTTTCCTAAAGTTTAAAGCCCTAGAAATCTCTTGTTCTTACCTAGGGTTCATCTTAAAGAAGAATCTACCTTAGATCTAGCTTCACTTACCTCTTGACTTGACACAGTTGTGTATGCATTCAAAATTCATTTTAAACACAATGTTTCTCTTCGTTTCACACTCCCAAAGAGCATGGTATATTTTGCAAATTACTGATGAGTTACTACTAGCATCTAACTTGTAATCTTCACCCCTTTAATTCACCCTGAGGTAGCCGCCAAAGTGATTGATCTTCCAAGAGATTTAACCATTAATATGAAGAGAAAAGGAGACAAGGGGTCTCCTTTCCTAATCCCTCTTGAATTATCAAAGAAGTTCTCAGGTGTTCTATTAAGAAGGACCGAGAATCTAGGATCCAATTCACCCAATGCTTGTCGAAGCTAAAGTCCTCTAAAACCTTGCAAAAGAACCTCCAATCTACTTTATCATAGGCCTTTGTAATGTCCAATTTTATTAGCATTCCTTGCTTCTTACTATGCTGCATAAAATGAATTTCTTCTTGCACAATTATGACCCCTTCCAAAATTGACCTTCCTAGGATAAAACTAGTTCGCTCCTCTGAGATCAGAATTAGTTTTAGACGATTAGTAGCAACCTTTGCCATTATCTTGTAGAGAGTGTTACACAATGAAATTGGGTGGAATTCATCAAGAAATTTGGGCTTCTCCTTCTTGGGAATGAGTGCTAAGAAGGTATTTTTTATCTCCCTTGGAATCCTACTAGAGGCTCTTGACTTTTCTATAGCCTCCACCACTTCCTTACCCAAAATGTTCCAACACTTTTGATAGAACCTGGTTGGAAATCCATCTGGGCCTAGAGCCTTGTCAGGATGAAGTTGAAATGTTGCATCCTTTATTTCTTCTTCAGTAAATTTTCCTAACAATATTCTATTTTGTGCTTTTGTGACCAACTTGGGAATGTTTCATAAGAGTTGTTGTTGTGAGTGCAGTTTTGAACCTTCCAAGTTGTTTAGCAAGCAGCTGAAGTACACCACTATTTCATTTGCTATTTCTTCCATTCTTTCTAACATCGTGCCATCCTTCCAATGGATCGTAAGATTGAGTTGACATATCTCTTAACTTTTATCACGTTGTGAAAATACTTGGAGTTCCTATCCCCCCTCCTTCACCCATGTCTTATTTGATTTCTATCTCCAATATATTTCTTCTTTGGCTTGTACCTCCTCATATTTCTTTAGAAACTCTTTTTCTTTAATGAAGCTCTCTCTATCCACACCTCTTGATATCACTTCTTCATTTAAATTCCTCAATTCTTCTTCCAACTTTGTTTTCAACTCAAAAATGTTTTGAAAATGGGTTTTATTCCAACTCTTCACTTGTTGTTTGAGTAACTTCACATTTGTGACTACGCCAAGCATTTTATTGCCATCTAGATTCACCCCTCCACCATTGATCTTCTAGTTGCATGAAGTTCAAATCTTTGGACCACATGTTCTCAAATTTAAAAGGACACCTTATAGGTTTTTTGTCACCCTATCTCCAGCTTAATTAAGTAATGATTTAACCTTGACTATGGAACTATGCTAGAGTAAAAGGTGAATGGAAATGTTGCAAAATCTCCTTTGAACAAGAATTTTTCCAGCTTTTCAGCGATGTTGCTGAAACCTAATCTTCAGTTAGTCCATGTGTAGTTCTTGTTTTCCAGCAAGTGGTTCACACTCACAAATTCCTCAAAGTCTGTTTGGGATTGATACTTCCTCCTCACTCAACCATTTTTGTCATTGTTGTGCAAAATTGTGTTAAAATTCCCCCAAGGATGTAGAAGTCCTCATGATCACTCCTCAAAAAATTCCTGATCTCGACCCACAACTCCCTTTTATTCGTGCAACAATTTGGGCCATATATATTCATTATTGTAAATGAAAAATTCAATGACAAGCTCCTAACCTTACATGTCATCCTTTGCTTTGGAGATTCTACCTCCTCCACATACACTATCTATGGCATCCATAATGTAATTAAGCCCCTTGAGGCCCCTTCATATTCCACTCTTGCTACCTTCCAAAACTTGTACTTATTTTTGAACAACTCCACCTCTGCTTTGCTCAACTTCGACTCCTAAATCAGAAAAAAATGTTTGCAATTGATGTTTCTAACAAATTCCTGACTAGGTGTTTTTTCTTAGGGGTGTTTAATCCCCTGACATTCCAAGAATATACCCTCATTGTTCCCCGAGAAGGGTAATTCCCTTCCTTGATTTTAATAGCCTTGTTATTTTGAACTGAAATTCTACCTCCTCATCCATTGATCTCTTCTCTACATTGGTTTTCCTACCCTACTTCTTTTTTTTTGCCATAGTTTGGGGATATTTTCCCCATCTCCAATTGTTTGATTCTCGACTTCTTCTTCATCTAAGAAGTCGGTTGCTCACTCAATCCTTCCATTGTCCCCTTTTTTTCTACCTTCATTCCTTCTTCCTTATCTTGTTAGGAAATAATACGTTATTATCATAATCAAATAGACAAGCCGCAAGATAACACAAGATATACCCTGGGAAGACCCTCAAGAGAGGAAAACCTAGCCTCTAAAAGCATCCATACTTCATCTATTATTCAACAATAAAGCAATACAAGAATTACAATGAATACCTTTGAAGCATCAAGCCTCTCCAATGCGACCTCCATGTGTCCAAGCATGAATCCACACATCCCATGCCATGCTTCACATATGCACTCCTCAAAATGACTCAATAATGACAACCACTCACCCAACCAACCTTAACCACTAAATATGTGCTTGATTTTATAGATTCAAACTCACACAAATGCAACCAAGTGGTAAGATAAAGCCATGTGCTATAAACCATGTGAACACAAAACCACTAACCCCTTATTTAATATTGGGTACTAATTATTCACTTTATTAAATATTCCCCAATATTAAATTATTATCACATTCCTCTCACATTAAATAATATTACAATGTTACAATACAACATAAAGTGGTCCCCAAATAATTACCTACTATGATTAACCACACCTCCTAGGTGCATCACAACTAAATAATTATTTAATTACAACATTATAGTATAACATTTTATGCAATAGTGTACAACACCATATCCCAACATTCTCCCACTTGTTGTATACGTTGCATAAGGGATCAATCAATGAAATACATCATCATAGCCATACATGAAACCACACGAATCTCCAACATGCTCTCGTGCTCTATCAAGATATCTATAATAAAATTAAAATGACTACCATCTCAAGCAAGAAATCTCATCCTCCAACGTGCCACCTATGGAAGAAAAGAAACATGCCAAGGTGAAGATGCACCAATCCAAGAACATAAGCATAAAATCCAAGTGATAACAAAGGGTCCAACCAAGTTGTTGTCATAGGTGAAAAACCCACATGATTAGAAATAACATCCACAACACACACTAATACATCCAACCATCCATACCTCCTAGGTATCAACATCATTAAACTCAAGCCAACAACATATGCAACCCATAAACCACAACCATAAGCTCCCAATATCAAACCTGCCAATGAAGAACATACATATCCAAGAACTCCCACTGCATGGGTAATGTCAAAGCATATCTAGTCTACAAATCAACACTATATGAAGGTGTGATAAATGATGAACAATAAAGTACCAAGAACAATCATAATGATCTACACATGCAAGACCAACAAATACATAATCTCTCACAACATGTCACCACCATCCTCCCAAATCATAAGAACATGAACCTCTAGGAAGGAACCAAAGAATGAAGTGAGAAAATTGGTAAACCATAACATGTCCTTCTACCAATACCTCAAAAGTGCAATGCTATGTCAAGTATGATCTCCTAACAACCCCAAATAAGAAGCCTCAACAACACCCAAAACAACGTTCAATCTTAGATGAAACAAACATATGAATCATGCAAATGCCAACATGGATGTAATCCTTTCTAATCAAGGAAATCAAACTCAAAGTAACCATTCCCAAATCTATAAATTAGCCCATTAACCGTCTCCTAAACTCCTCATCAATGAATGATAACATAAACTCAAATGCATAAGGAGATAACCATGCTAAACATCTCTCAAAATGAATCCTCTAGAACTATCCATAGCTCAAGATCCATATCTATGAAAGATAAATCAATATAAACTCATGCTAAACAATCCTCAAATGAGTCTTCCAAAATCAATCACCATGACTCAACTCATTCCCATGAGAAACCAGAGCACAGAACATAACAAATCCAAAATAAATAATGAGCAAATACCTCTCAAAAGATAAATCACCGAGTAGACCAAGAGTGGGAAATGAGAATGCTCTTCCAAGATAACCAAGTCATCATGACTCACTCTAAGAACAATCTCCTCTATAGGTCCATCATGAACTCACGCCCATATCCAGGTGAAAGCTCCTCGATCTTACTGCTAAAACCTCCAAAGAGTAACCATCTCAAGCAAATGTCTCTAATCACAAGAGAAATCCAACCTCACCTAAGTCTCCAAGTATCCATGAGCACCTCCAACCAGTAAATACATTCCAAACTCCAAATGCAACATAGCACCATCATGAAGTAATCAAGCAAATGATCAATGTACTCTATACCAAGAGAACCACCAAGATCAATGTCAAAGCTCCAACCATAGAATCAAGAACCTATCATGACATCATGATCTGGCTATCTCCTCCTAGGAGATTACATGCACCAATGCATACGTCCAGGTCTCAAGAAAACATGCACCATGCTAAACATTAATCTAGAATCAGGAGCATATCATGACATAATAACAAACACACTCTAAACCAAGATACATCTCCAATCACATGAAGATAACCATCACTAATGATGAATCGCGTCACTGCCAACGAATCCCATTGAATTGTGATACTGAGCTACACATGGCATTGTGACAACCATCTCCTCCATGAAGATCATCCAGGTCCACACACATAACTAAAACTCCAAATGCAACATAACACCATCATGAAGTAATCAAGCAAATGATCAATGTACTCTATACCAAGAGAACCACCAAGATCAATGTCAAAGCTCCAACCATAGAATCAAGAACCTATCATGACATCATGATCAGACTATCTCCTCCTAGGAGATTACATGCACCAATGCATACATCCTGGTCTCAAGAAAACATGTACCATGCTAAACTCTAATCTAGAATCAAGAGTATATCATGACATAATAACAAACACACTCTAAACCAAGATGCATCTCCAATCACATGAAGATAACCATCACTAATGATGAATCACGTCACTGCCAATGACTCCCATTGAACTACGATACTAAGCTACACATGACATCGTGGCAACCATCTCCTCCATGAAGATCATCCAGGTCCACACACATAACTAAAATGCCAATCGTACCAACTAGAACCAAGATCTCCACCATCAAACCATCAAGAACCAATCCTACACCACCAAGTCATCACTATCAAAAGCTCCCACTGAAAGTGTATAACCAATGAATGTATTGAGCTATCATGACATTGTGATAAAACCGCATGCTACAAGTCCCATCAACCAACTAACCAAGTACTCTAATCATCCATCATTTCATCCCAAGGCAACATACCAATGCAAAAATGACCACAAACAAGGCCAAATAACAAAATCTACATCAACATTGAACCAATCTCATGGATATAGATAGTCCACATCTGAGTTATCCCACTACAAACGAATAGGTGGCCAACCCACACACCTGCATAATTCCTAATAAAAAAAATGAAGCATGCAAACTCATCATCACATTAGTAACTTGCAAATCGAGATATCAAAGAAGATAATCCTGTAGACATCAAGAATCAAACACCACATCAATCACATATCTGATTTTCCAAACATGTCCACAAATGAGTAACCATAGTCAAGGAACCGAATAAGCATCAAAGGAGATAAGAACAACCTCCCAACACCAAACCATATCACCACCAAACAACCACATACATGATCATGTCGTGCCAATGCTAAAATGTACTTGCATATCCATGGCACCATAATTATAGCCAATGCTATACCTGCACTCAACTATCACCCATACGAGACTCCAAGTCTCCACTGATGTCAACCCATATTCTCAGAACTGAAGACAACTTGTGTATGTGTCACCATCAAGTCCAACTCTGAAAAACATTTGTAAACTTATACTAGGAAGCACCAAAATGATAATCAATTGTACCATCATAAATATCATATAAAAACATGTATTCCCTCAAGGTTTTGCCTCTTGAATCGTTCGAATGCTCACACAATCACACCTCAAATCTTAGGCTCCTACAAGTGATCAAACAAGTACAATCCTCATCTTGCACCACAAACTGAAAATATGATTGATCGACTGAGTAGTACACTGTCCATGCTCTCCAATGCCTATTCAAAATTGAAAAAATGATTTTGTATGCAAAATTTATGCTCAAAAATATGCAACCGAGAACACCTAACTTTTGAATTCCAAAAATTGATCAAAATTGAAAAATCAAGGAACCAAACCTATACCATTGCATAGTGCTCAAAACATCCTTTCCAACGAGTATAAGAAGTAAAAAATCCGACTTTGGGAAAAAGTTATGCATGTTTAAAAAAAAGTCCTCCAATCTGGCTATAAGGTTGTGCAAGGGTGGCCCTCGGGTGGAGCCATCGAAAGCACCCGGTGGCACACCACTAGTGGTGCTACTGCAGACTGGCGAAGGATCTCAAAACTCATAAAAATCTACTTAAATTTTCACTTAAAAAAATGCCTATGGATTTGAAAATTTATGAAAACGGTTTTAATTTCCAATGATTTAAAAAATGTTACTGTGGGTTGGGCGCTTGGTCCCCACTGGATCAGGGGCTGAGGTCGAGGGGCTAAGCCTTTGTCGGCCCGACACCACCGACTAGTGGATCAATGAGCTACCAATGGGGACAATATGCTTCGCACGACCCTGTGAACACTATGGTCTGCGGCTGGCACATGTGGCTATGGGTTTGCAGACCCCATACCACTTGCCATTAATTTAATCTTTTTATTATTTTAAAATATTTTTAATTTATTTATGCAAGTTTAATTTTTTGAAAAAGGCCGAAATTAATTTAATTTTTAACTTTGTAGGCCAATAATTTTTTATTTTTATTTTTCTGCAGATTCGACCTACAACCATACAATTGAGGGTCCAAGGACTTTTTTTTTTTGCATTATTTTCAACTTGGCCAAAACAGGTTTAATTTATGTCATTTTTCATCTCTTGGGCATCTTGGATCCAATGGTGAGGTCTGTTTTGTCTCAAGAGGTCATCTGCAAAATTTCCTCTACAAAACCCTCATATGAAAACTCAATCCAATAAAACTTTTTTGACCCAAATTTTGCATGCCTTAGATTTGCAATAAACCGAACAAATCTTGACAACCCAAAAGCCCAAATCTGTAAAAAACCAACTACAACATGTGTTCCATATATTGTAATGCCTCATGTCTATCATGCATGTCCATGGATTCAACTTTGCACATATCTACTCAAACAAGGGTTATAACAAAAAACATGGAAGCTCACACCTCCCAACAACCATGAAAGTTTTAATACCACTTGTTAGGAAATAATGTATTATATCAAAAATCATAAACCATTTCCCACATAACCCCATAAGAGATAAATATGCATGCAAGTAACCATAATGCATAGATCAAATAGAGAAGCCACAAGATAACACAAGATATAACCTAGTAAAACCCTCAAGAGGGAAAATCCCAACCTCCAAAAGCATCCATGCTCCATCTATTAATCAACAATAAATCAATTCAAGAATTACAATGAATACCTTTGTAGTATCAAGCCTCTCCAATGCATCCTCCACGTGTCCAAGCATGAATCCACACATCCCATGCCATGCTTGACATATGCACTACTCAAAAAACTCAATAATGACAACTCACTCACCCAACCAACCTTAGCCACTAAACATGTGATTGCTTTTATAGAATCAAACTCACACAAATACAATCAAGTGGTAAGATAAAACCATGTGCCACAAAACCACTAACCCCTTATTTAATATTGGGTACTAAGTTTTCACTTTATTAAATATTCCCCAATATTAAATTATTGTCACATGCCTCTCACACATTAAATAATAATACAATGTTACAATACAATATAAAGTGGTCCCCAAATAATTACCTAATGTAATTAAGCACACTTCCTAGGTGCATTACCACTAAATAATCATTTAATTATAAACATTATATCACCTTCCCCCATCATCGTTAATCCTCTCAGTTCATTGCCTACTAAAATTGCTTCCCATCCCACTAACTCTTGCCCATTCTCAACGCCCTCTTTTTCAACTAGACCTCCATTCATACCCTCCAGTTCCTAACTTATCTCTCCTTCCTCTAGGATTTCAATATCTTCCTTTGGTTATGACTGTGTTTTGGTGTCCTGACTCCCCTTTTTTTCCAACACCTCTCTCACAAGGACTTCCTTATTTTGGACCTTTTGTGCTTCCACACCCTGTCAGATCTTCACCCCTAAAGTACCTAACATTGATTTCATTATTTATTTTCCCTTCTCATCTACTCGCCTTTTTTCTTTAAACCTTGAGTTTTTCCACATTTTCCTAGCCCAATTCGGTTGGGGATGAATTCCCACTCCACTTTTGGAACCACCATCCCTCTATTGTGATTAACTCTATTTCATCCCATGTATGACTCTAAGGATTTAGTTCTACACAAATCCTCATTTGACCTTTATTACCAATTGAAGTGCCTCTTCATCCACCCCTATGACGGTTCCTAGAGCATCTCCTATCCTCTCCAAAACCTCCTTACACTAGTACTCTGTTGGCAAGTTGTGTAGATTGACCCAAACTAGTATTTTGTCTATTGTGTGTTTATTAGGATCTAAATTCATTTCGCAATCTTTAAAATAAAAGCCATACCCATCCATCATCAAGGTTTTTGTTGCCATTATCAATTGTTTGGTTTGTGTAGAGCAAATAATCAAAACAAAATCATTCTGAATAAATTTTAGACTCACCTCATCTCCCCACTTTTCAATCCACCAATACTGTAGTCTTTCTCAAGGGAAACTTCCTCCCCACCATTTGACATAGAGCGCTTTCTCCTTCAGTTGGATCGAGTTGTTAGCCGTATTAGGTTGGATGGGATCACCATGGCCATGTTATTTTTCCTTCTTCTAGACTCCATGTCTCCTTGATCCAGGGAATTGGCTCTGCCCATCTCTTCTTTGTCACTACATCTGCTTCTCCCTTTCTGATCACAGTTGTTATGGTTCCTACCCATACTCTTGTCACTGTTCACTTGAATTACGTTGGTCCCTGTCGTAAAAGGGGGCATTCGCTCCCCTAGATCTTCACATTCCTTCTAGTCCTCTTTCACGAGTTGATCAGTTCCCTAGTGTCACATCTCACGACCTTCCATTGTTGCCTTCTGCCTTTGTCATCCATACCCTACCATATTCCTCACCACACCATGATCCCCCCTAAGATGTTGGCTCTACCATCCTTGGTTGCTAAACCTTTTTGGTTTCCACAACCTTTTAGCTCGCAGATAGCTCCTTGGTCCAATACCTCCCATTGTGCGCATACTGCCAGACTTCCTCCATTCCCCAGCTCCTAAATGCTTCCACCTCACATTTGCACCAAAGCCTCTGTCACTATCCAATCGGTTTTGAAATCTCCCCTCCTTACCATGCTCCCACCTTTGCCAACAATCTTGCCATGGTTGATGCCAAGCCGAGCTCAATGGCAACTCTCTTTCAACTTCCTCTGACCACAATCTGATTCTCCTCTGTCGATTTTCATCTCGCTCACCCATTTTTCTCAATCACTACTTGAGTGCACATTCCTACATACATTTATTCTACTATGTATAACTATTGCAACAAATATAGACAATAATGCATTACTTGTTATAGCACCAGAAGAAGACTACAATAATTGTTTTACCACCATTCATAGTGATGACTACTCTAGTACCTACTCAATTGACTAAACTATAATTTCTTATAATTCACTTTACAATTATTGTAAATGAATTTGCGCAATTTAAAAAAGAAAACTTGACCATGTAAATAAATGTATCTACTACAATTAGACCTTGACCCTATTATAAAGATTAAACAAAGTCAAAAAACTTTTAGTTTTATATTATTTCATAATTTTATGTAATAACATTGCTATCAATTCATAATATTATCACATTTCATCTTATCAACATAATCATTGGGTCCCATATAATAACTCATATTTATACAAAAAATAAAATAAAATAATTGAGGATTTTCTATCATTTTAATATATAAATATGACCTATAGGTTGAAATCATTTTGGCTAAGAGTCAAGGATTGAGGGCTATCCATTCTCGCAAAGTAGTTGGAGCACAATGTGTCAAGGTCTTGCACTCAACGAGACTTGATCTTTGGTGGGTTTATTTAGAACCATTCAACTTCCCTAACAATCCAAGAACCCATCGACCCCCAAAAAGACTTTACTTTCTCCAAACAATAAATTTTTAAAACCACATTCAATTATCCATTATTAATAATATCTTATACATTTTGAAGCTGTCAAAACATAGTGATTGCCAATGCACATGAACAAGAAAACATCATAATTTAACTAATAAAATGATTTTTGAGTAACTCCGCATAGACCAAACAGTTGCTGTTGGGGTCCATGTGTGGTAGCTCCGGAAGCCATTCTTACATATCATATTCCAGGGGCCCACCACAAACTATGAATTCACTATTCATATAGATCTAAGCAATCAGAAGGCTATTATATCACATCACAGACCCAAGTCATTCGTTAACAGAAAGGTTACTTAAGTAACGTAAACGTAAACTCAACTTTCTCCCGGAAACACGTCGGACTAATTAGCTAATAGCGACAAGAAAGAAAATGGTCATCCAATTGGCTTGCCCTGTTGTATTCCATGTTCTGGGCTTCGATATCGTCTGAGCAGCAGCGCCTTCTGCGGAGCTCAGTTCTGATTAAAATGCAACAGATTTCATACAGCCTCAGCCCAAGGTCAGTTGTTGTCTGAATTCTGCCGATTTCTCTTTTTTTCTTATTCTTTCCTTTGTTTTTTCATTTTTCTCTCCCTAAATTTAGGAAACCTGAATTTGTTGGCTTTTACATACTTTCTGCTGAATTATGTTCAGAGATCATTTCTGTTTTCATTTTTTTTTTCCAAAATAGCTTAACAGAAATTGAAATTCTTTAGTTTTTTTTTGGGTGTCAATCTGGGGGTTTTATTATTTATTGCCGTATTAAAAGGTTTAATTATGAAGCTAATCTTCTCCGTGCCGTATAGCTGAATGTAGATCACACGGCCTAAACAGAAATTAAAATTTGTTGAAATTGGCATAACCCTCTGAAGAAAATACAAATCTTTGTATGGTTAATTCAGTTTCAAATTACCGACATCGTGTGGAATTTATTCATACAAGCCATGCCGAATGCCTCTTCAAGCATCAGGGTTTATAGAAGACCACATCTATTGATTTTATTGGATTGATTGCGTTTGAAGAGATAGGAAAGAGATTGGATCCCGTTCCATTCATATACACGAGAAAGAGAAAGAGATTATGCGCAGAAAGTTGCAGAAACAATAGTAATGTTTGGTAGGGAGATACGAAACGTCGGAACTAATCAAAATATCATGTTGACCCCAGAAAATCATTGCAATCAGAAATGTATCTTTTTTCTTTTTTGGTAATTTCCCACTACAATTATGCCAAACACAATGGAAGTACCTGCCTCTTCAATATTAGGTAGGTCAGGCTAATTTTCATCTACTTATAATTTAATAGGGGTGGCATAGATGACCACTCTTCTCTCGGTTTCACTCATCCTTACAGTCAGATGGAATTGATGCTCATTCCCCTGTTTGCACGAATCCAAACGAGGAACTAACTATGATACCTATTGGGAACTTTGGAGAGGTGCTTAAATGAGTACTGGTTGAGTGGGTGACCCTTCTGGAAAAATTGCTATCGTCTGGAAGAGGACAGGGCATTGTATATGTGTGCATTGTTTCAAAGGTTATCGTGGGAATCTGAGATCTGTAGACAATTTCTCACTCTAATTATATCAGCAGAACCTGAATGGATGACCTCCCAGGAAGTAATGCCATCATGTGACACAGGAGAGGACATTCCTCAGATTGCAACTTATCCGTCATAACTATATCGAAAATCCTAAGCAAGTGCACTTGATTTTGATATACTCCATGTCACATAGGCGTGCATTGTGTTGAAGACCATCATTGCAATTGTAGAGTCCATAGATAATTTCTCATTCTAATTGTATCTGTAATTTGTGTAGTACCATTGGCCACAAGTAAGAAAAAAACCAAAAAACTGAGAACTTTAGGTGATTGAGGCCCCAGTGGCATTTATGCCGCTCATTCTTGTTGTAAAGGAAAGCAAGGTAATTGAGGTTGTTATTGTATTCACTATGCATGACTGAAGGGAAAATCCTTGTTTGTTATTACACTGATATCACCTTTCTTGTTTGTACTTTGGTGATTGAGATCCTGATTGAATTTGCAGGATCTGTCATGAAATGCTTAGAAAACCACAATAAGCCAATCATCCTTTGCAGCAGGTGTCCCAACTTGCATATGCATTATCTATTGGAGCTTTAGTTGAAACTACAATGGGCTTGGCTGTGTCTTACTCATCGAGCATGAATACAAAGAAAAATATAGAAAGCTTAGCTTGAAATAGAGAATGGAGGCCTCTATGTCCATCACCTTTCATGGATGCAAACATTAAAAGGAACTACACGTATAGCTACATGGGTTATTAAAGTGCTGGTCAAACTGAGGCTCATGGCTGTGGAGAAAAGAAATATTGATTGAGGTCTTTCCACCATGCTGGTTTTTTATTTCAGTCACATTCATGTCATTGTGCATCTGTAAGTTGAATCCACAAGCTTGCCAAACTTGTTAAAGAAATCATGTGAAGAAGCATATTCAGGATGTCCAGGATGTGCCCCTTGTGTTTTGGGGATGCATCCACATGTTTTCTAGATGCAAGAAATCTATAGGACATGTTCCAGATCCTAAGACACATCCACCGCATAATACTAATCATAAATTTCAAGGGAAATATTGCCAGCTGAACCATAAAAATATAAAAATGATGAAAGACTTCATTTCTTTGCAGTGGATTCATCACATTGCACATGTGGAGTAGCGTGTGGACTTGTATTGTTCAAGAATTATCAATCTAATGTACATTGTTTGCAGCTTGTAAGACATGTGAGGAGTAGCTAAACTAATGGTGCTTCTTCATATCATCTGCAACATTATCAAATTCTTGTTTCATATATTTTATTATTGTCAAGGCATTTTTTTTCTTGCAGAGCCTGTTGAGTAATTAAAAAACTTTGGCAGTGGGGTCTCAAAATATTTTCTGTAATAGCAATGAAATCAAGCAGAATTTCAACTCCAGCATAGTAGGTTGCTGGAGTACCGGAAATCACTTTACTAATGATGCTTTTTCATCTTATCTTTTAGAGTTTAAAATAAAAGTGGAGCAATAGTGTGCAAGCACTTTGAGTTGCAATAAGGTTGTTTGTGTTAGTTTTAGGAGGCTGATTTCTTTTAATCGAAGACATTGTTGTTTTGATTTCTAGAATCTAAACATTAGGTCAGAAGATTATTGCTGTGAACGAATCATTTAATGAGATTAACATATGCCCTAGACCTATGAATCTGTGGTTTTCCTCTGCATTTGAGAGAAGTGTCTCCCTTGTGGGATTTGGTGTTTTAAGGTTTCTTGCCAAAAATTGAGAAAGGGAAAAATTGGCAAATAAGGCTGAAAATGTGAAATAGGGAAATGCGAAAGCAAGATTATGACTGAGAATTGGTCCAAGTAGCTAGAGAGAAAATGAAAATGAGAAGGCACACTTCCATCAATGGAATAATGTAGAATGGAATGTGGGTTAATGAAATTTGTCTGGTGAAAACAGCTGAAAATCTTTGAAGTTCAAAACTTCAAAGTCCCTATTAACCAATCAAAGATACATATGTATAGTTCAAATCTGATCTCAACAACCTTGATGATACACAGACTAAATATATGTACAGATAAGGATTAATTTTTTTAATCAATTCAAGAGGCATACAGATGGCACAAACTGCACTCTTTATGATCCCTTTGACATAGTCCATCAAAAGCTCCAAAGATCCATATGCAGCCAATAGTAAAGTCGTGAACATTATTCACGTAAATCCACTTTGTATTCACACGAATTTCAACATGAATAAAATAAACAGAGTTCATCTATGGCAAGAATGATCTCCACATACAATGCATACACAAGTATTTAAATAAAATCAGATTTGCAAATAACAACATATGTAGGATGAAACAAAAAACATACAACCTCATGAAGATAACAGTATAAAATTAGCAGTCCTCCCTTTTGGATGGAGAGAGAAGCCCTTTTTTTATTCAAAATTCATATATCTATACAGAGGCATGAGTCAATGGTGGTTACATTATACTTTTCAACTTCTCACTATAAGCTAATTACCTTTTAAGTTTTACATTCAAACACTATTTTGAATTTTGAATGAAAAATTCTAACTCAATTAGTGACACAACATCAAACTCTTACCTTCCTCTACTTCAACTGAAACCTCTTCATCCGATGGTTTGTCTCTTGATTCAGTTACATAAACTCTTGCATGACTAAATCACTTTTTAAGTTTTCCTTATGTGCTTCTGGATGGTTATATGTCTAATGGCCATGCTAATCACAACTAAAACAAATTCCTTCAAATATTGTACAACAACCTCTGTCATATTCTCTTCCTCCACGTGAATAAGGTTAAGGTCATTGATACTGCTGTAACGTGCTAGTTTGCTTCTTATCCTTCTTTTCAGACTCCTTGCATCTGCCAATAATTTTCTTTTCACCTCCATAGTATCCTCCTCTTACACTTTGTTGTCTTCTTAACTTCTCTTCTGCCCTCAAAGATTAGTGATTACCTTCTTCTACAGAATGCAATCAAAGCTACTCAACATTTTGAATAGAAAGCCCAAGGACATATACATACCTCGTAAGTTTCTCTTCATCTTCTTCTACATGAGCTGCTGTAACAATTTAACTTCAAAAGATTTCTTAATGTAATCCTTTATACTCAACTCTGTGTAATATCCTGTTTAATTTTTTTTCGTTTTGAAATATAACAAAACCTAGCTCACAATCATAATAGTTTGCACAAAGAGAATAATGCCAATATCAAATCCTAGCACAATCTGTAGGGACTTGCACAATTAAACATAAATATGAAATCCTTATTGCTTCTTGACGATTCACAAATTACAGTCATGGTTTATTCTTTAATCAGATTTAATATTCAGAATTTAGTTCAGAAAAACTAATTTAATTCTTTGAAGCGGCTGGTATTTCATCTCAAATCTGCAGTGATCTATGTCTTAGTGAAATGCCTTTGAGATGCTTTTAAAATCTACTTGATATCTGCCCTTAGATTGCCATGACCAGCTGCTAGTTGAAAGGATATTTTAATTCAAATGAAACTAATCAAATTTGCACAATGGTGATCTCTGTGTGAAATCATTCTAAGGAATTGTGGGTTTTTGTCCTCCAATTTGAGACCTAGAGGGTTTTTGTTCTTAGGTTAATTGAACATAGTTCTATACTCCACAAGGAATATAAAGCAGATAATAAAAATGTTTTCTCAATGATGCCTCCTCGCTTGGTCTCTCTTAAATAGAGTCTTACTCCAACAGTCATAAACCTTCAAATGCCGCTTGACAAACTTTAATTATAATTTCATTTAATAAATTTAGTTAACACTAACATGATTGTTGGCTGCACACTTCCTTTTCCTTGCATTAATTTGTATGTCTTGACTAAGCGGCTGAACTTAATATTCATGCTGAGTAACATTTATACATTGTGTAATGCCGAAAATTGCACCCTATGCAATTTCGCATTCCATAAACCTCCCCTTTAGATTAATTAAATTCAATAATGCAATACGCCTTTTGTCCAACCTTAATCTTGTCCTTAACCCTTTCATTCTCGGCTGTTAAAGTGAACTTTTGTTGCGGACGACCGTTTGTCGTGCAAACATCTGCGCGTTGCACAAACTTCCCGAAAAGATTCTTGATTGCATAGCCGTTTAGACATTACACTTCTCGCCTACCCGCGAAGTGTAACGCCTCTGCAGCTTGTAGGCGCATCGAGAACATCCCTTTGCATGCCTATACCTATTTCAAACCTCCCATTTTTTGTCATTCATTCATTCACTCTATCACTCATTCAATCTAACACTCATTCCTCTTCATTCTCAAGCACTCTCTTTGCTCTTCTACACCATTTTTCTATCACTTTCTTGCATCTTGGCTCTCTACATCAACGTTTCAACATTCTTGGCACGTCTCGGAGTTTGCATGCTCTTCCTTCGGCATTCCCATTCGTCAAAGGAGGGTAATCATAATCCCTTTATTGCATTATCATTTTACCTTGATTAGCACGTCCATTTTCTTTATCTTGTCTATTTTCTTTTATCTTTATCTATCTAGTTGTTTGTGGAGGTGGGAACACCTATTCTATCATTTCCTTTTCTATATCATTTAGTTTATATTTGTTATTGCTATTCTATTTATCTCTATTATTTTGTTATTTTTTGTGTATTCTTCAGATTTTGGCTATCAAACAGTTAGTGGGTTCTTAGTTATTTCTGTAGTAAACTTGGTTTTCGTCCATATGAGACTACAACGCGCTACCGTTTGCACACCGCGTTGTTGTCCTTGGTCGAGAGCCTGCTAGTTTGCTTAGGTGACCTCTGCAACCTACTCTTTTGGTCCCTGAAACTCTCGTCCTTTGAATTCTACATAAAACATAAAATATAAGCAAACCCCTTTATCTTTTCATCTCATCACCTGAGCTTTGATCCTTGAGGTAGTTGAGGAGCATTCGCCCTTTGAGATCACGTCATTTCGGGGTGTCGAATTTCCTCCTCCACACATTGTTCCATTGGACATCACACCAAATAGTTGACATGTATCTCACTTGCCTTTGTAATCCATAGGAATTCTTCCTAGTATTTTTTCGAACAATTAGCAGGCCTTTAACATCTACGTACTCCTTCAATATGCATTCTCTTTTAATCTTTCTCTCAAACAGTATTCACATAATGGAATGATCCCATATTAATAGACCATTAGGGTTAAGGTCTATGACACAAAGATCCAAAAAACATTTTTCTTTTTTTTAAATGGACTTTTTGATTGATCTGCCATGAGTGATGCATGGGAGTCTTGGGTGGGGTTGGGAGACACTTGGGAGTCGCAGGTGGGGTCGGGAGACATTTGGGAGTCTTGAGTGTGGTTAGGAGATGCTTGGGAGTCCCTTGAGTGTCTTGGCAATGTCCCAAGGTCTTGGCAGTGCCTGCAAAACAAGGGGATGTCCTAGAAACATCCCCTTTTTGAGGGAGATGTCCCATAAACATTTTCTCTGAGGGAGACGTCACAAGAACGTCCCCAAGTACATGGTGGCAGTGGTGGAGGGGCATTTCTCCCAAGTGTTGACATCTCTGAAATGTCCTTGTCCTAGAAATGCTTAGTTAGGGGGGAGGGGATGCATCCCCATGGAACAAGGGAACTTGTCACCTACTTGTAAAAATTGGGTGATATCACATAGCTAGGTGATTTAGGATGCTTTACCCAAAGAGCCTTGTCTATTTCTACATTAGGGGTGTTTGGCCCAATTTTGCAGCTATGAAGGAACCCAATTATTTTGTGTGAGGAAAAGAATAGTTAACAAGTTATACAGCATAGAATTTGAGCCATTAACATCAATTTTCAAAACACAGAGTTAGATTTGATATTTCTAGAGGCAGATAACCAAGGATGTTGATGGAAAATCAACTAGTATGAGCCCACTATGCTTGACCTTCAGGGTTTTGGTAATGAGTATGTATAGGTTGTTGGTTATGTTTCAACAGGTTTTGTGGAATGTAATATGTTTCAAAATAGTCAAGGCTTGGTAAAATTTTCCTGTATTTTGGCTATGATTTTAAATTTTTAAGAGTGGATGATGCTTGCTTTTGATCTCACTAATATACTAAAATATCCAATTAGTCAATTGGGCAATGTGTGATGCACTGAAATTCTGAATAGACATGGATATGTACATTGTTCTTCTACTTTTTTGAGCATAGTATTGAGCGATATACGAGACAGTAAAGGAAAATCATACAAAAGAGAAACAGGATGCTATCTGTATTTAGAAGACAACATGGATCACAAAAGATGACAACTGAAAAAATATATATATATATATATATATATATATATAGTTCTATATTTACATGGATCATCCATGTGTTTGAGTAGTAACCAACTGTTCCCAAATTCGTGAGGGAAATCTTTTGTCAGAAGGGAGATGGCAGATGGTTGGACGGCACTTGTACATCTTCTTTCCACTGAAAAAACTATCAATGCAAAAAATTAAAATTGCTACTCTTTTTATTCATAAATTCAAAAAGTATAGATGTGAAAATTACTTTTATCTGTTTCATCTCTAAAATTATACAACTATTGATTTCCCTGTTAAACTAAAGATTTGTGATTATTAGTGTTTGTAACAACACTCGTCTGTTTCTTTGTTTGCTTTCTTGCTCGTAATTGTTCAATGAATGAGTGCTTATTTAAGATAGCATTTTGAATAAAGAACATTTATTTAAATACTTCAGGTTCATTTGTTTTAATGTGCTGTTAAGCTACCCGTTTAAAAATTTAAAGAGAGATGACTATTATCATTTGTAGTATCTAGTGTTATTATTTAAATAATCTTGCCAGTCAATGACATGAAATTGTGAATGCTATTTTATAACCAGTTAGGTAAGCAATGATTTAGTAACAGATGGATATGGAATAATAATGCATATATTTGTGAATCACTGAATGGTAATGTATTTATTGGCATATATTCATGTATATGTATGAACTAACACATTTTCTGTTCCAAGTTACTGCTTTGAACCGGAGTAATACCTCTTTCTGTAATCCTTTAAATTGTCACCAAACTTTATTTATATGTGCCATATGTATTATCTGCCCTCATGAAATTTTATTTCATGTAGCATGTATGTACATCACCTACAGAGGTGATCACAATGAGATGTTAAGACATGGGCACAAATGATTTCAGGAAATTTGACATGTTGATTTGTTGGTGTTTGGTGCTATCAAATATCTTTAAGTGATTACATTGGTGGTGATTTGAATTCTCTGAATATGCAGGCTGCTTCTTGCTTGTGCAGGAGATTACCTCGGGATTTTAAATTGAGAAGGATTTGGCAAATCACATTTGTATGAATTCAGAATAACCAATAATACGGTGGACTTGTAATGTTCCTCCAAGAATAGTTAGTCTCTATTGGGAAAGCTCCTTTTTGGTACCTATTATTTCTTGCGGACTCAATAACCAAGACCAGTTTTATGTGACTGAGAAATTGATCTGGTCAGTTTTATTTCCCATTGCAATTGTTTGTGAGGTGAAATGAAGGGAGCCACAACCCAAGATGACATTGATAGGAAACAGATAGGTGCTGATTTTGAACCTGGCCCTGTTCCTCCCTACAGACCAGTAGATAAGTATGGGTTTGTGAAGTCAGATCAAGTCAACCCTACTGTTGAAGTCTCGACCAAGTTTAAACCAAACAATGAACAGGAAAGGTACGGAGTTACTTTGATCCAAATTTATTTTGATCCAGCTTGTGAATCTATGTGTGTATTGTTCATGCTTGTCATAGTGTGAAATTTTAGAATAATGTTAGGACTTAATCTAAAGTGTTCACAACTAATTTGAGCTTAATTTGATACAACTAAACCCTCTACTCTTTTGTTAACTTAAATTTGTTACTATTAACATTAAATTGAGAACCTACCTTATTTAAACAAAGTAGTGTAATGAAACAGTTTAACAGACTATATTATCTTCAGAGATCTTCTTCTGGGTCCTTTGTGGATGTGCTTTAAGGGCTTGTGAGTTGCTACTTTTTGTGTAGAAATTATTCACGAGAATAGGTGTTAGATTAACTGTCTACATATAAAGAATAAACTGCAAGCATATGTTATTGCTTTTGAAAGAGATTGATAACAAGCAGAATACAGGGAAGAAAATATGAGTCATTAATGCGAATTTCAGTTTTCAAAGTAGTATATATAGACCACACTATTTGTATGCATGATGGATATGTTTACCAAATTTAAGGTTTCAGTCACTAATCTAAGTGACACATAAAATTAACTTTAAGAGTAAAATTAATCTACCTTATATTGTCATCCATGCATTTGTATATCCATGCAACTTCTAAATATATTCATTTAATTTTCTTCTTTGTGCACTCTAGGATCTGTTCACTGTAGTTTCCCCCTTTTTTGGTGGATATTTACATTAAATTTTATTTAACTGAAAACAGAGTTATGTATTTTACTTAATTTAAAAGAAATAAAAAATGTAAACTTTCATTTTTTTTAAATCTTGCTTAAAATAAAGTCTCTTGATTTTTGAGAAGTTATAAATGCACACTTTTTCTGTGTCAACTTCTTATTTTAATTTGCTTTCCAACTTGTTCATCCTGCTTTCAACACAACTATAATTGTATAATTTGTATGTATTTTAATTTATTTATTTTTGGTAAATTCCCCTTGAGGTGCATCTGTTGGCTTAGATGCCACATCTAAGAGGTATCTCTTCTGTCAAATTTGCTGAACTGTTATACTTGGCCTTGTCTGAACAGTCACACAACCTCAAAATTGGATGTGTGAGTGTCTCCAATTTAATATTTAGACATAGAACACGTCTGCTCAGGATTTGAACACTGGACCACTACGAAAACCTCAATAATTTACCCCTTGAACTGATCCCATTTGAAAACTACAATCGCATGTTATCAGAGCAATATTTTGACCAAAAAATTGTTATCCTCGTGACATATGCCTCACTCTCAGATAAATTGTTGCAGTAGCAAATTTGAGTTCTTCGCCTTTGGCATGCATTTGAGGCAATTGGATGTAGCTTTATCTAGCAGTAGCAGATTTGAATTTTTGCCTTTGAAATGCATTTGAGGCAATTGGATGTAGATTTATCCTTTTTGCATAATTCTGCTATCTAATAGGTAGCAAAACCAGGTGAAGCAATCATCTCATACAAAGATGCCAAAACAATACTTCATATTTTGGTGAATGAGTGTGATGTTGGTCTTTAAAATTGGATTTGTATTTGAACTTTGACCAAAAGGGATACAACCGGATTAATTGGCGAATCTTAGGATTCACATCACACAAAAGTGACCAATAAGAGAAGCTTGGATAAATTACAAAGCTAGCAGAGATGCATCAAGAATGACTAGTAATAGACCACAAAGCCCTTGACAATCTTGGGAAACCGTTCATAAGAACAAATGTGTTGAATCATTCACCTCCAATGTGTTCTCTTTTTAAATAGTACAAGTCATTCCTGTTTTAACATGGCATTGTTGGGCTTCATAAATATGCAATGTTCCACGGGGACATGCCCCTAGGGTCTGTTTGAGTGATAGTTCTTGATGTCATGGATGTCCAAAGGCTTGGGGATTTGAAGGGGACACCCCTCTTTAGGACTGGACAGCCTGCACCATTTGCTGCATAAAAATAAAAAAGTGTGTTTTTTAAAGATAAAATGCTGAAAGCCCCTAAAAAGCTGAAAGGGAGAGGATTGTCATATAAAATTCAGCAGATTGTATTTATTTTTTAAAATTTTAGCATCATTTAGTTTGTTTATATTATTTTAAAAGTCATCCCCTCCCATCCCAAGAAACCATGGAATTTTTTTTGTCCCCAAAACCTTGTCCCTTTGTCCCAGAAACTCAAAGAAACACAATAAATATAAGAATTATGATCAGGAAAAAGAATATGAAGTACATTTTTACTATGATGTCTATATCCGAGATATTGTGGTAATAGACCACAAAACCCTTCACGATCATGAGAAACCATGCATAAGAATGAATATCTTGATGCATTCACTTTCAATTTGTTTTTTTTAAATAGCACAAGTTATTCTTGTTTTGACACGACATTGTCGAGCTTGAATATGTCACTAAGGTTTGAGTGATGTCCTTGACTCCCTAGACATTCCAGGATTTAGGGCCTTGGAGTGGACATCCCCTTTTTAGGATTGGAGAGTTTGCATCATTGGGCGCATAAAAATATGAAAAGAAACATAAATTTATAAGAAAGAAATGCTGAAAGCCCCAAAAAAGCTGAAGGGGGAGGATTGTCATTGCAAGTTCTGCACATTGTATTTACTCTGTAACATTTTAGCTTCTTTTAGTTTTGTAAAGGTTATATTGTACAAAAACAAGGTTATTGAAGTGCTTTTATATCAACTTGTGTTTCTTCAAGGAAATGACATGCAATAAGCTCCCATTGTTGCTTCTTTGTATGAATGACATCAAATAAGCACTCATGTCTTAAAACACTACAAGGCTAGGTCAACTTTTAGAGCTAGTTTTCGAGGATTTAGGCTCTTTTTGCCCCAAATTTCCCATTAAGCAGTTACAAAGAAGAGATTAACAAGTTTGCAAGTAAGCAATAATTGTACACATGAAAATTTTGAAATTTTGATGTGAAATAAAGTGCAGATTGCGATTTTTTGTTACCTGGTGCTTGGGTTGTTTTTCCTTGAATATCTAGTAGTGAAGGAAAGAGCCTATTGTCAACACAATTGTATTTTTTCAACTCTTTTTTAATCAGATCCTCTCAAGCTTAGGCAACATCCTCTTTATGCATGTTGAGTGATTCTCCATAACCTCCCCTTGGCATCCCTAAAGTCGTGAAGAAAATTTTGCGGTTGAGTTAGTATACTATATGGGTTGGTGGAGTTCATTGTCCCACCTTTGTTCAAGAATGTTCCAAATGGGTTGAAATTTTCTACCATCTCCTATGTAAAAGTTGTGGATGGTCTCCTTGGCCTTTTCCATAGTCTCATATAGGCACCCCAAAAAAATTGATGCTCCATCTACGAAGCACAAAACCTTGACTAAAAGCTCCAACACCTACAAACAAATTAAATTTCGCTTGAAAAATAAAATAAAATTGAACAATATCTAGTAATTAGAATTTAGAAAAAGTGAATTTAAATGATACAATTTAAAACTTAAATTAATATAGAAGTTTGAAGTTAGTTAGATTATCTCATCAATGTTATTTGCAAAAGCATGGTAAAAGTTGTCTTCATGATCCTCTCTCCATCTATCTTCTTTTAGTAAGAAGAATCCACCCACTGTTAGTTGTTAGCTCACAAACATCTGCTTAAAATGTGTTAGCAAATCATAAATGCTTTGCAAGGTGATGAAGTTAGTTGCAATTGCGTGGAACTTAATTGCACAAGCTCCTTCCTTTTGATGTGATTCCTTATCAAACTAACATCAAATGGTGATTGTAGATGTACTTGTAATGTTCTTTGCATCTTCCACCGTGGATTTCACCCAATCAAGTTTGCCTATATCCCACAACAAAAGATCAAGGGAACAAGCAACAAAACATGTCAAAAAAATGTTGGGTACCTCTCCTCAAGTAGTCACCCTACAACTTCATATTACATTATATATTACAACTTGGATCACATTTTTTGGACCAACGTCTAGTACGACCTCTTGTAACATTAGACTCAAATTCTTAGTATTCTTGACTTTGTTTGAGGCATTGATGGAGCTCAAAAACAAGTTGACCATTTGAAACCACTAAATTTTTTGATGAGCATGCTATTTTTTCTTTCTATTTACCCATTTGATAATTTGGCCCATCCATACTTGCGTTAATATTTCTTTTGCTGTTCTACATTTGTCTTTGTATTTTCCACAACTATCTAGAGAAACAACTCATTTAAGTCATGTGGAGTAGGTTTCTTGTACCCTTTCTCTGCAATGGTTAAGTTTGTGACCAACTTCTCCCAAGATGGGCTTCTCGTCACATTGAAAGGAAGGTTGTGGTAGTAAAAATTTGCACAAGTTATGCTTGCTTTGCCACGCTTCTACTTGTTTCACTTTGTACCTTCAAATATGTTGCAATGCTAACATATTTTGTGGAAACAAAAAATCCTATGACTGCATTTTGTTGGAGCTTGATAAAATAAACGTGTTGTGAATCCTTGGAACATAATTGGAATTGTGAATCCTTTGATTCCATTGCCATGTTGGGATTATCATTGATGCAATGGCTGCGGATGTCCTCATCCTCTCCACTTTTTTGATTTGTCAATAAAGGGCCACATTCATCTCCTATACAATCTCTAGCTTAGCGTTCAGACACAATTCGATGTCACAACCAAGAATTTGTGTAAGGTGATATTTGAGGTGATTGATAATGCCTCATCTAATCTTCAGCCCACAATAGTTGCAAATGATTGAGTGGTTGGTGCTAGTATGACATGTTTCCATGCAACACCACTGTTGTCAACATTTCGGCGTCAAGGCCTTGATTGCATTGCATGCAAGAGCAAATCTTGGATTTGCAAAATTAAGAAAAATAAATTTAATTGTTGTGAAAGCTAGGATCGAAAAAAATATTTTTTTGCAGAACTATAGCTTTGAAAAAACAAAAACAAAATTTTAGATGGCGAAACTATAGATAAATTTGAATCGATTAGGAACATGATCGAACGCGGAAGGAAATAATTGTGAAATATAAATGAAATATGTAAAAGCTTGGGAAAAAAGAAAAAACCCAAAACTTCATGTTTTGTAAAGAAATCTCACTTACACAATCGCATTTCTACAAGAACAACTCAAAGGAGATCAATTGCAGTTGAGTGACAAATGAGATTAAATAGATTAGTTTGGCATTTTTTGTAGTGTTTAGAGCACCTGAAAAACATGTTTGCAGGGTTTTTTGGCCCCATTTTTTCACAACATACTGCCTGTGTAATGCGTCACAAAGTCGTGTTATGGACTTGCTGGGTACTCATGAATACTTGAGAATACTTACAACACATCCCTGATCTGTAATCAAGCCGAGTTGCAGGTGAGTAAGTGTGTATTTTCTCAGGAACATGAAAAACTCGCCAGTGTATCGCATTACATCAGCATTTTTGCCTCTCTCCACTGCTAACCCGATCGTTTCTGAGTCCCCCTCCCATCCGCAAGCGGCACACAAATCTATGTAGTTGATTTGAATCCTCCTCCCAGCCGCCAGGGGCGTATAAATCTATCGAGTCGATTTGAGTCCCCTTCCCATCGGCCGTAGGTGGGCGCATATGGAATAAGAAATTTAATAGAGTCGGTTGCCAACAACATTTCATTCTGGTATTCTAGCCCACGTAATCTGGCGGATTGCAATGAAATTCTGTACATTAAAAGTAGTTTGTAAACGTACCACATTCAAACTTTTGATTGATTTGACAACATAATGGCAGGAAGCCAATCAAACCATCACATCAAGCTACTACCAATCATGATATTGGCTTGCCTTCCAATGACAATGGCTATAGCCGCGACAATTTGCACCGGCCCATGGATGTCTATGCCATGCCCTCCTCCTGCATACCCCTCTGACCGTCCGTGTGCTACAGCAGCAGGCCGTATTTGCACGGATTTTTTGGTTTATAGTGCACAAAACATATCTTTTACCTCCTTTTTTATTTTTTTGCTGCTTTCCCTGGGCATTATGAAATATAAAAATTAAAAATAAAAACTTATTTTTTATTAAAATTTAAAGTATTAATTTATATTAAAAATATCAAAATTTAATATTTAAATTAATTTAATAATTTTTTTTGAAAATTTAAATACTTTTTATACTAGGTATTTATATATATTTTACTTTAAAATAAAATTTTATTAATATTTTAAATATTTTTTATAATTTTAAAATTATAGTTAAATATTGAAAGTTTTGAATGAAAAACATAAAATAAATATAAAAATATTTAATAAAAAATGAGATAGAAAGTAAAAATATTTAAATTTAACATAAAATATTAAAATCTTGTATATACTATTTCTATTAATTTAATTTAAATATTCAGATGTTAATGTGTTTAATATAATTTGATATTTTAAATTTTGATTTAAAAAAATTAATTTCTAAATTTTTAATTTGAAAGACAATAAATCAACAAAGAATGTATTTAACAATGTCATAATTAATTAACTCATTGCAATAATATTAATAATGTAAACACTTGAGTAAATATAATAGTTTAATATTGTCATCTCTTTAGATGGATGTGTTTAAGATAGCCATAACATAATACTTTATCTTTAATTTTTTTATTAAATATTTTTATATTTATTTTATTGTTTTCATTCAAAACTTTCAATATTTAACTATAATTTTAAAATTATAAAAAATATTTAAAATATTAATAAAATTTTATTTTAAAGTAAAATATATATAAATATATAGTATAAAAAGTATTTAATTTTTTTAAAAAAAATTATTAAATTAATTTAAATATTAAATTTTGATATTTTTAATATAAACTAATACTATAAATTTTAATAAAAAATAAGTTTTAATTTTTAATTTTTAAATTTTATTATGAAATATTTAAGATAAAATAAGATAGAAAGTAAAAATATTTAAATTTAATATTAAATATTATAATCTTGTATATATTGTTTCTATTAATTTATTTTAAATATTAGATGTTAATGTGTTTACTATAATTTGATATTTTAAAAATCAACAAAGAATGTATTTAAGAATGTCATAATTAATTAACTCATTGCAACTCTAATTGAATTGTAAACTAATTAACACCAAACCCTAATTGAACTCTAACCCTAATTGGAACCCTTATTCTAACCCCAAGCTTTATCTGAGATAACCCTAACCTTAATTTAATTCTAACCCAAAACTTTGTCCTAGAATTCTAACTCTAACTCTAACCCTAAACCTAAGTAAACCCTAACCCTAATCCTAATTAAAAGTTCAATCCTAACTATAATACTAATTTTAACACTAGTCATAATTATAATCCTAACCTTAGTTGAACACCCTAACCCCAATCCTAACTGAAATCTAACCCTAATTGTAACACTATTTCAAACTCTAATCATAATTATAACCTTGACCCTATATTTGAACACCATAAGCCTAACCCTAACTATAGTTGTCCCTAATTGAACCCTAACCCTAATTGGACATAAAACTTAGTCACCCAAAAATCACTTTGATTTAGTCAATCTGATTTTTTTAACAATAGTAGAAGATAATTCCAATTGACAGGTAGCCTCAAGAAAGATCTTTAGAATATCTTCTTGTTCTATCAATATTACCAATAAAAAAATACCACTTTGACTTATTCACTCCCAACACCTACTTCCTAAATGGTCACTACGATGCACAAATATTAAATTACGCATAGATAAACAATAAATTACACATAGGTAAACATGCCACACACATCATATTTTACATAAATAAAAGTTTGTTTAATTTATTTAAATGAAACATATATCTAATACAAATAAAATTAACATGATGAAATCTTCTTGTATTAGTAAAATTAAAATATTATCTTTATTTTATATATTAATCAAATTCATTTAAATTTATTTATTGAAAATAAAATTAACATGTTATTATTTACAAATTTTGGAGTTAATAAATTTATAACTTATTATTATTAGATGAAATAATAATTTCATCTAGCAACTCTAAGTCCTAAAACCCCAAAGGGTTACGATTCTTAGATAAATCTTGGGGTTAGAATTAAATTAAGGTTAGGGTTACAACTCAACTAAGGTAAGGGTTAGAATTAGGATTCTAAGATAGAACTTGTGATTAGAATTAAGGTGAAGCTTTAGGGTTCAGTTAGGTTTTGGGTTATAAATTTGAAAATAATTGAAATAAGGAATTATTTTATAACATATATCTATACATGTACTAATTTAAATAACATTCTAACATAAAAAAAAATAAAAAGAAATAATTTGTGATAACTCTCCGTGTATTTTATATATATTATTAATTAATATATGTATGCTAGTTTATTTCACAAGCTCTTAATAATATATTATAGATATTTTAAATACATCAACATCTCAAAATTTAATATTATGGCTATCTTATAGTTTATTTCACAAGCTCTTAATAATATATTATAGATATTTTAAATACATCAACATCGCAAAATTTAATATAATGGCTATCTTAAACACATCCATTTAAAGAGATGACAATATTAAACTATTATATTTATTCAAGTGTTTATATTATTAATATTATTGCAATGAGTTAATTAATTATGACATTCTTAAATACATTCTTTGTTATATTTATTGTCTTTCAAATTAAAAATTTAGAAATTAATTTTTTTAAATCAAAATTTAAAATATCAAATTATATTAAACACATTAACATTTGGATATTTAAATTAAATTAATAGAAATAGTATATACAAGATTTTAATATTTTATGTTAAATTTAAATATTTTTACTTTCTATCTTATTTTTTATTAAATATTGTTATATTTATTTTATGTTTTTCATTCAAAACTTTCAATATTTAACTATAATTTTAAAATTATAAAAAAATATTTAAAATACTAATAAAATTTTATTTTAAAGTAAAATATATATAAATACATAGTATAAAAAGTATTTAAATTTTCAAAAAAAATTTATTAAATTAATTTAAATATTAAATTTTGATATTTTTAATATAAATTAATACTATAAATTTTAATAAAAAACAAGTTTTTATTTTTAATTTTTATATTTCATAATGCCCAGGCAAAGCAGCAAAAATAAATAAAAAAGAGGTAAAAAATATGTTTTGGGCACCGTAAACCAAAAAATCCGTGCAAATACGGCCTGCTGCAGCACACGGACGGTCAAAGGGGTATGCAGGAGGAGGGCATGGCATAGACATCCATGGACCGGTGCAAATTGTCGCCGCTATAGCCATTGCCCTTTCGAATAAGCTTTTTAGCTTTTGGACATAAAACTCTTTCTAAACTTTCTACACGATTTTTATGTAATTGCTTTTGGCAAGGCAATGGAAATTGCTTAATCATAGATTAATGGTTGTCTTCTTTTCAGTGTGAAAGGTCAATTAGGAAAAAAAGGTTTTTTTTTTTTTTTTTCACACATTTATTTTGTAAATAAGATCAATTGATAGATCATGTAGAAAATGATTTTAATATAATTAATAAATTTTTAATATATTATTATATTTATTAATTTATATTTTTTATAATTTATATAAAAATTATAATTTAGAATTTAGAATTTATATTATTAATTTATATAATTTATTTTTATATTATTATTAATTTATGAATATATTAACTATTATATTATTATATTATATTTATTATTTAAATATTAACTATTCTCTCAACTATTATTATAGAATAATATATTAACTATTGTTATAGAATAATATATAAGCTATTATATTATTATTTAAATATTTATTATTTATATGAACATTAAATTAATTATAATATTATACTAAAAAATATTTTAATTTAATATATTTTGTATTATATGTAATTTTATTTTATGATATTATATAAAAAGTATTTTTAAAAATTATATTTTATAATTTAAAATTAAAAAATTAAAATAAAAAATCATTTAGAAATTAAAAAAATAAGATTTAAGAATAGTACTATAAAATATAATAATTTACATTACATATAAGTTTAAAGGGTCAATTTGTATTTATTCCAAGAGAAAAAGATAAGGATAAAACTTTTCAATAAATAAAATATTTATGGGACAACTACCAAGTAGCAGCATACAGCGCACCAAGTCAGGGCGAGCCATTAATTTGATGTGCTTGAAATAATTACGATGCCGAAGAAAGTTCGGGCTTAGTGGAAATGCATTCCACCTGTGACGCGAGTAAATAAATGCGTGGAGAAGGGAAAAGCGACAATGGAAAAACAACCGGAAAATCACAAAAACCGATGCACGACTGAGATTCATTTAACCCCTTTGTAGGGCCTCTCGGGGTTTGTGAAGCGTTGATGGGAAAAACGAGCTTTGAAAGCTCATATAGGACACGCCTTCAGCGTAAATATTCATCTTTTCAAAAGTCTAAGATGTAAAGTTTTAAAAATATATATATATTAAAAAAATGATTTATCGACAATCTGATTGATTGGAGAGTTTTAACTATTCTATACATCTTCATGTTAATTGAGAAAAACAAGTATTAATTTTGAATAACCAATGTCAAATTTCATTTGCGGAGTCCTGCGAAGGGACATTTTAGAATACTTCATTTGTGGTTGGCCATATTTGATTGTACTAATCATCCATTTTATTTGGTATTAGTTTTCCACAATGCATTGCAGTTGTGATGACAATTGTCACCACAAATCCATTTTATTGTTTAGAGGAGTTATTAAGAATAATTCAAGTTATTACGACTTTGTATTCTTTCTCTCTTACTTCTTATATTTGTACATTAATATGTCAGACTTTTTAGAAGTGGCCTTGTCATGTGCTTGGAAATATCAAAGGATTTTATCAGAAGCAAATAGACGTTGCCACTTGCTAACATTGAGAAATGCAATATGACCAAAATAGTACATATGGCGCGACAATTTAATGCCACAACATATGGTTGTATGCAATTGTCTACACACAATTTTCTACAAGTAACATCTCAATTTCTTTTGAATTTGCATGCCTCGTACCCATAGATCTAGTCTACTCATCTCCTACATCGACAAGAGGTGCAAGCCCAACCGCGTCCTCCCTTACACCACCATATAGGGCTTCACCATCGTTGAGTACCCCCAAATAATAGTAATATAACAATAAATAATATAATAATAATAATAATAAGTCAAGGCATATGCAACAGTCAATTATTACAACAATGCCAAGAATAAAATGAGAAAAATGAAAACGACAAAATTAATGCCAAAAATAAACTTATTCTTAATATTATTTTGTCACGAGAAAGAAAGTTGTATGCTCAGACACTAATAGAAACATGTTGTTATTATTCCATGTAAGAAGAGGTTAGCTTGGTGATGCCGAACATTTCCTTTCACATGAGTGTGGTACCAATGAGATCAATCAAAACATAAACCATTAAAGTCTTTCCTAAGATATAGGTAAAATTTTATGTTTCCATATATGTAGTAAAACATTCCAGTATTAGGACATGAACTAATAGGAAGTGATGAATACAATGGGCTGGCAGTAAAAATGCTTAAAGCCTCTTATGCGAGAGAAATGTTTCATGCATGTTAATTAAGCTTTACAAAGAGGTTAGTCCTCTGGTACATTCATATATAATAACATTGAAAGGAAAATCATTTAACTTATGTAGTATGAATTGTAATTCCACCAACCTAATGGAAATCATATGATAGTTCCATGTGTGTAGTCCTTGTTATTGTTGCTTAAATTGCTTCATGGAAAATAGTTGATCTTGTTGGCATGAGAATTAACAAGAAGAGGAATAATAAAGAGTAGTAGAGAATAAAGGAATACAAAATTTAGATTATTACCAAAATATTCAGGTTGGATTCAATCCATGTAGAAAGCTATAAGCAATTTATAATCAATGGTCAAACCATGGGAAACAAGCTACATTTTCAGTTTGAAATCACATTTTTGTTGAAACAAACTTACAAAAATGAAAAGATAGGAAGATGTTGTAAGGACACGTTGAGCTTTAGAAATGCATTTATATTGACACATTAGAGTTGCATGCATGTCATGCCTACAAATGCACAACTCTTTGATACCTGATAGGTGTCAACCATTATAGTTTTATGGTGCCACGTAAATGACAATCTCTTTTGACATTTTGCAATGTGATGATAGAGAACCAATTACAATGTACCAATTTTTTTAATAAATTTGTCTTCTTAAAAATGTGCAAGCAATGCATCATATGATTTAGCCTTAATGTAGCTTGTAACTTGTGTCTTCTTCCTAACAATCTAGCACCGCCAAATTTGGACCCAATGACATTATGGTAAAACATTTTTTAATAATTTATAGTCCTAAAATATATGCACTTTCCTTCATTGAACACGAGCATTAAAAAATATCACAAAAAAACGAATTGTAATTGATGGTAAGACCATGAATCATCACTATTTAATAACACCATCAATACTATAATTTCATGGCAAGAACTAATAATAATATAATGTAGATATAATTATTTTATAAAATAAATATAAATAAAATAATATAAATATACTATAAATAGTATAATATAAATATAAATATAATATAAATTTAAATTTAAACATTACTACAACATAAATACCATTATTAATATTAATATGTTAATTAAACTATATTTATATAATATTATATTAATTAAATATTATTATATTACATTGTTTAAAATAGTTCTAATGTAAAATAATCATATTTACTGTTATAGTCAATAATTTAATATTTATTAATGTAGTGATTGCATTATTTATGTATTTCAATAAACAAAAATATAATAAGTAATATAGTAAATAATAGTTTTGAAATAATTATTTATTATGATTTTTATTTAAGAATTTTGTTTTTCACATTATTTATTTATATTTTATTGGAGAAATACTTTTTTTTTAATAATAATATAATAACACATTATTTCTTTTAATTTTTTGTTGTTTTTTATATAATTCTTATAATCTAATTTATGAGAATTTTATTAGCTTATGTTTTACTAAATAACAATAATTATTTCTTTATTAGTTGTTGGTAAATAATTATTTTTTATTATTATTTTATCATAATATTTAGTTTTATATTGTTACAATAACAATTTCCTCAATTATTATTTTTGAACTATTGTATTTACTTTAAAATTATTATGTTTTATTTTAGAACTATTTAAGAATTATTATTTTTTATTTTATGCGGCTATCAAACTCAAACTCAAAATCAATCAATCAAGTTATGTAGACTCTTTATCGACAAATCATTTGCTCATCAATATTTAGCATAGATTTATTCTAATGAACAAACTCAACTTCAACTGTGCTAGTCACAGTTGTGCTTGGTATGAATTTGTCAAGGTCAACTCTAACAAATATAATATTCATCAACCTAGTAAAATCATGATACATTCAATTTGTAAGAATTTGTTGATCTTAAACTATTATCTAGTCTAGCTTTGAATCATTGCCTTGACTCATCTATCATCTAGACAATAAATACTTTTATTACAATGTCATTACTCATCTATCAAGTAAACAATAAATACTTTTATTATAGTGTCATAGCTCATCTATCAACTAGACAACAAATACTTTTATCACAATGTCATGACTCATCTATCAACTAGACAACACATATTTTGATTACAATACTACAAAGGTAGGTCCTTGCCACTACATAGAACATTTATATAGTTTAATATAAAATGAACTCAACTTTAATTATATTACGAAAGTCTTAATATCAAACTCAAAATCAACTGATAAATCTAAGAAGACTCTTTACCAACTAATCATTTGCTCATCAATATTTTAGCACATATTTTTTCTAAGGAACAAACTCAACTTCAACTATAATAATCATAGTTGTCTAGTACAAATCAATCTTGAAACCAATGTCAACCTTAATTACTATTATCTTCATTGACCTAATAAAAGTGATACATTCTTCTTGCAATAATTTGTTGATCTCAAACTTTTAGTTGCTTTGCCCCTAACAATTACTATTATTTATAATTCTACAAAGGAAAGTACTCACCACTACGTGGCACTTGTTTCAAATAAATAGTTTCCTACCATTATTATTAATTTAATATATATGACTAACTCTTTAACCTAAATAATTTCACCTATATTAATAAATTTATTAAACTTTTAAGAAAATAGAGTACTTTGTTATTTCAAAAGATTGATGATATTGACATTTGATGGTCACATGTAAATATTTTGTGTTAGGTAAGATTAAATTATATATAGAATGTAGATCAAATACCAAAAACTCGATCAAATGTGTTGTAGATGAGGTAATGACTAATTTTTATATAGTTTAATATTAAAGAGAGATTTGAAATTTGAAGGGGACAAACAAGGCAATATTGTGTAGCCTAGTCCATAGATACAATGATGCTATCTGACCTAGTCCAATTCATAGGGCCTAAAGGAGCAAACTAATCTTTGACTAAATGAGTGTGTAATGAGGTTTGGCTAGGGGTTCAAGGATAGGGGTTTGTTTGTGCATCAAACAAGCTAAATTGAGCACTAGGACAATATATTTACGATGTGCCTATAGTAGAGTAAAATGAACATGTAAATGCAAGATATGGACTTTTAATATTTATATCTTGCCCCAACTTCGGTGTGTGTATGTGGATATACATGAGTTGTGCATGCTAAAGTAAAACGTTCAATAAAAGAAATAGACAAGTGTGTGAAGATATAGTGTTGGGGCTTTGAATAATGCCATGATATCTCTAAATACTTGCAAAAGAACACCACCCTTTTTGCTCTTGCAAACAAAATCATTAGCTATCCTTTCAAGAATTGTTAGTGAACAAATAGTCATCCAACATTGTATGCAATAAATGAGAAACAAAGTTGTAAAATATAAAAAATTGTTGTGGGTGTGATAGGGTGTATAGGGTAGTGTGAAGTTGGAATCATTGTGGCCCCACAAAGTATACACTTTTGGGGGGTTAAAAGGGATCATGAAACATAGGATTAGTGTGGAACTTTGCAATTGATGTGGCACCCATGATGTATGTGCATGATCACCTTGTAAAGTTGGGTGGGTAAAATCTTGATGCATAAGGCAATTATGGGGTTGGAAGTGATGTGGCTTTCATGATGTATGGAAGCACAACATCGTGTAAAAAGTTGGTGTAGATGGAATCATGATGCATAGGGGAATTGTAGAGTTGGAATTGATGAACAACATGACATATACAAGAATGGCATCATGTAAATTGAAAGGCTTTGATGAGGTCTGCATGCCCTCCTCAAATTGAATGTATGATAGCATTTTACAATTTATTTGAAGAAAAGGATTAAAGTAAGGCAATATTGTAATGTTGTGATGGATAGATACATCAATGTAGCAGTCTTGGATGTGATTCCCATGATTTAGTTGCTATAGATCATGTAATAACAGGCAACCCATTTCTCCCAATGGTATCCCCATGTGAGGGAATTTGTGGATGTGAAATATATGCCATTTGCTAGATGCCATTGTGTAGGATGAATGTAAATAATATCATATAAGATATGCTTCTGTAAGTACAATATAATAAACCATATAAGATATGCTTCTATAAGTACAATATAATAAATGACATACAAAATGTGTTGTTTAATAGGTTATCATGAAAGCATAATACAATAAATATCATGTAAGAATATAAAGCTTCCATTGTGTGAAAACAATGTTGAAGTACCATCATGTCATATAAGATATCCTTGTGTAAAAATGACATACAAAATGTGTTGTAATAGGTTATCATGAAATCATAATACAATAAATGTCATGTAAGAACATAAAGCTTCTATTGTGTGAAAACAATGTGGAAGTACCATCATTTGAAAAGGATGTGAAGTGTGATTGGGTGAAAATGATGTGAATGATGTTGTATAAGATGCCATCATGTTAAAATGACATAATAAATATCTTATAAGATGTGATTGTAAAAGATCCATGCAAAGAGGTCTATGCAAGATGTAATTATGTTAGAACAAAGCAAGATGCTATGTGAGATGCAATTGTGTAGGACCAAGGCAAGGAAGGTCGATTGATATGCTATCTTGTAGGCATGGTGGCATGATTTGAGATGTAACAATATTTAATTGTTTGCTTTTGTTTGCATAATAGAGATGAAGTACTTGGATTGTAGTATAAAACATTAGCAATGCCTCTAAATATGCAAACCAAGTAATATGGCGTGTGTTGTGACAAGTTCCATAAACGAGAAAGAAAAGGTTAAGAAACATTAAAAAATATCATGTAAATGCAAGAGAGAAAACTATACCTAAGAAAGGAAAGGGTCTTGTAAATGAAAATCATGTAACAAAGTGACAAACAAAAACAAAAGGGCAATTATGCTTCTGGTCAACATGAATGGATTCTCTTGGGGACACTTCCATTGTTTTACATCATCCCAAATCCATAAAGGGAAAAATACAAAGGTAAGTGGAGAACAAATAAAAGGTGTTAAAGAAGGAAAAGGACTATGAACAAAAATGATTATCATTGTGAGTTGTGTGTACATGCACTATTAAATATAGTTTTGCATCATCCATAAGTTTCAATGAACACGTGGAGCATAAAAAAATAAACAAAAAGTAAATAGAAATGAAAATATATAATATAATGTGATTGTTTAAAAGGAATGATGTGGGGATCAACTCCTAGCATATGCGAATTTATCCCTTACGTAGGTCATCTTTTCCCAATCCCATGTTGAGAATGCATCCATATTGGTCATGCTAGTGTGCATTGGAGAAGGTCCCACATCTTCATTGATTGTTGTCCCTTCAACAAATATGCATTCAAAGATTAAGCATTTTTTTGTTTTAGGTTTTGGAACCCATATTTATTTTTCCTTCTATTATTTATTTGTAATATTACTGGCATGATTTTGCATTAAGTTTTTAGCCATTTGTTGTGCTGAGAATTTTTTTAATAACATTATTTGGTTTAGTTTTAGTACCATGGACTTGGTCTTCCCTCATGGTTAAGGGGATAAGAGTCATAGGAATAATCAAATTAGGTTGGACTCTTCTCATATTCTTTGATGTTGTTAATCTATTGTTTATGCTCTTAGGTTTGTTCTTCAATTATTTATTTATTTATACAATGTTTAACTCCTTTCTTGAGTTTTTCTTTTTTCTTTTTTGATAAATCCATTTATAGTGAAGTTCATAATATAGGAAAGGGGTTAATAATTGTCCATTGGAGTTATATCCTTGATGAGTAAATTTAATAGATTGGTGTAACATTAATGAAATTGATTTGATATTACCCAATCCACTTGGGCAACCAAGGGTCATGCTAATTGATATCATGTTGGAATAATATGGAATAATTTTGGCTCCTTTCTTGTATCTAGTTGTAGGTTTAAGACTACACACCCTACAAATCATGTCACATTTGACCATTTGAACATTTTAGGGCTATCCCTAAGCGAGCATATGTTTCTTTATATAACAATGATAAAAAATGGATTCCTTGATGAATAGATTAAATCTCAAGCTATGATCAACCATAATTTCATCTATGGGCTTATATTAAATGAATATTTTGATGTATAAAGGTCCAAGATAACCATTGTTTGAGATTTTATCATGAGTAAATGTATTGGCAAGAGAAGAATGTGTATTAGATTGATCTTCAATAATACCAACGCAATCCTCATGTGGAGATATCAAGGTGTCTTCTAGATACTTTTCCCCCCTTATTGATTTTCTACATTGGTGGTTTGATCATTTTAGGGTGGTAAGCTGCAACTTGAGGAATAATAGGTTTGTTCCCACCATCATTCATCCCTTAAACATGGATAATGCCATTGTCAATCAAGTCTTGGATCTTATTCTTAGAATTTAGGCATCTTTTAATTGAAGACCAACTACTTGATGGTAACAACAATATACATAGACATCAAAATGTGGGGTTAGAGGTGTTAAATGGTCTAATGGGTGGCAAGTTGATGAGATTGTCTCCCAAAAGCCTTTGCAATATGATGTTAAGGAGATCATTTAACTTTGTAAAATAAATTTGTGTTGAATACTTTGTGGAAAAAAACATTGAAAACCTCACATGAATAACAAGTTTAGGCTCTTGGATATTATCATTAACAATGTTACTAATGCATTTAAGTAAGTCTATGCTTATTGAATATGAAGGATGATTGTGGATCATTATGTAAGGCTACCATATCCTTAAGAGTTGTAAATTGGCAAGCATGCCACCCTTTTTTTATTCAATCAAATTAACACGAGCATCATTGATGGAAGTAGGCATATTGGAGAAAGCCATAGGAAAGGAAAGTATACCCTATGGCTAAACCCTAGGTGCTATTAACTTTATTAGGGTTCATTAATTTATTTGACAAAATATATGCTTTCTTAGAATCCTAGGATGCATTATCTCTTAAAAAATAATGATATAGATCTAATCAAAACAATCAATTAATAAATGTAAAATTATATGTAAATTCAATGAATTGGAATGATAAATTGGAGAGGGTAAGGAGTGCTTATTTTCTTTGAATTATGTGGCAACCATGACTTTTGATGTTGACTTGTAGATGTGTTGTGATAGGTAAATTAGAATAAAAAACAAAATGCAAATTAGATATCAAAAGCCTATGACAAAACTCTATTGATGACTATGTTATTGCATTGGGGCAACAACTAACTTCTAGAAATGTTGGCTTGAAAGTAGGAGATTTAAAATTTGAACTAGACTAATTGGGCCACATTGTGCAACCTAATACACTTATAAGGTCATGCTTTGTAGTTTAGTCCACATTGTTCTACAGGGTTGTGCTATGTAGCCTAGTGCTTTGACTAGTGGGTTTAAAAGCAAAGGTTGATTTATGTGCCAAAAAAATTGAATTGAGCACTATGATAGTCCATTTATGACATACTCTCAAAACATTGTAAAATAAAGGTGTAAAGATGCAAGGTCTTTTATCCCTTACACAAATCGTGGAAATCAAAATGTGTGCTTGAACACAACTCTATGATATTAAATTTAGTATTAAAAAGTGTGATCATTCTAAACATTCAATATTATGGGTGAAATAATAATAAACATTTTTATTGGTGGCTATGAAAAAATTGTTCAAAAAACTATGCACAAAAATGGTTTACTTAGGATTAAGTCATTGGGGGTTTAAGCAACCACCGACAAAATTGAGATCTTTAAAATTAATTAAACTTGTATATGACTAGTATAGATATCTTAAATAAATTTATCTAAAAGTAGTTGAGAGATGTCAATATAATATTATTAACATATTATTCTTAATTTTAAATTAATTACTTAATATAATATAATATAATATAATATAAATTTTTATTATATTATATTAAATAATTATAATAAAATCAATTATTATTTGTAATATATATGTATATAAAAATATTTAAATTATATTATATAATATGTGGTATATAAAAGTTAAAATAGAACACAATGTAAAAGATATAATTTAAATATTATATTTCATTACTAATTATTACTCTGACATGTAATTAGTATCAAATTTGCTAAAAGATTATTGTGAACACTATCACACCATTACACTCTACCTCTTGTTGTCATTAAAGTTATATTTTTTAATATAATGATTAATTAACACAATCCTTTAATTGAAAATTTCCTGATATTTCTAAATTAGCATCAAGACGCATCTCTAATACTAGAGGTTGGTATAGGGACATCTCCTAGACATGAGACATACTACTTGCATCTTCTCACACATCCCCAAAAGAACCCTAATAAAAAAAAAAACCTTTATTAAAAAAAAGCCCTAATTTAAAAGTTTAAAAGGCATCACATCTTAGTATGCAAACACCAATCATTTACGATTTAACAATTTAATGAGTGTGGGAGAAGTACAAGTGATGAGCAATAGAATGTACAACCTAAGCGCAACTAACAAGGATTGAATGATGAAACAATTGATAACAGGTAACAACACTCTCCAATTTGAATGTCATTTTTTTTATTAATTTTAGTTACAGTCTTTTTATTAATGTAAATATAAGGTAGATTCTAATTCCTATTTGGAATTTCAATTGTCCACACCATGAACATACTCAATTAATTTCCAACTTCCTTCTAATTGGCTTTTGCCAATGCATACCTATTGATAATTAATAAAATGAGACTTGATATTCATTTGGAACAATACTTGATGAAGCATTATAATTGTTGGTACTTGTCCCCATCTCTCATAGTGATACCAAGACTAATCTCCTAATAAGTATGGTTTACACATGATATATTTTTAAACTTCTATATTTTTGTGTTACTCTTGTATATTACAAATGATGAGGTATTTGAAGGGCAAATAACTTCAACTCTCGTCTTTGATCAAAATTTGGTCAAATGTCATTGTGAGTACAACATTTTACAATTTTTAATATATTAATATAAATATTTGAGTATATAAACACATATAGAAAAAACAAATTCTTAATAGATAATCCAAACTAATTAAGAAAATGTAATCAATTAAACATAAATAAACTTAGATTAAATGATGATTAGTCAAGATTGATAATTAGATATAATTGTAGCACTTATTTTAGAAAAGTAAGTATGAAGAAATACTAATTAACTCTAGACTCAATGATGAATAATTTTGATATAATTTGAGAATTTGGATGATGTTTGCTTCGGAAATGGTACCTCTCTGTTATTGAAATACCTCTAGATTTGTGTTGGATCTATGCTTTATTGTAGATTGAGTTCATGGTTGTGGATTTATGTTCTATATCTAGACCGAACCTTGTGTAATATGAAATTCTATCCTCATGTTTGCTTAAATGGTATTTGTTTGTTCTACTTGTATTTGATATCCAAAGTTGGCAATATTTAGAAATACTTAGAAAGTGATGTTGTTTTGCAAGTAGATGTATTCTCCTAGGCCAACCTCCAAAATTGTGTACAAAAGTTTGAAGACAACAAAGAAGGGCCCTATAATGATAATGTATGTAGATGTGTGCTTAGTTCATTTAGGATGAGAAAGTAAAGTAAACCAATTGACCAAATTGAATTTGAATTTTGAAAGGAAAAGGTCGAGTCCATCATTATAACATTGATCATGCAACTATGAAAATGATCTTATATGGACAAATAATCAAAATTTGAGTGGATAATAATCATATGAATAAATGCAATACATATTCTGATAAAATAACTATATTACATTATTTTTTAAGATTAATTATGAATAATTTTTTAAAAATAATAAAAATTAATTTATAAAATCAATTATTTAAATTATATATTCTTATATAAAATATAAAATTTTACATTTAATTTTTTAATTAAACTTAAAAATCAAAGCTTATTTTTTATTTGAATAAAATTTATAAAAATAAATTTTAAAATTAATGTTACAATAAATCATATAAAAATTTCAAATAATAATAATTTGTTTGATAATATATAATAAAAAACATGCTATTTAATATATAAATTAAGGACCATCTTTACTATATTACAAATATAAGAATAATTTTACTATTAAATTAATTTTTAAAATTTAATTTTAATATTCTTTTTAACTACAAATTTGAACTTTGTCAATATTTGTTGTGGGTCTTCTGCTATTTATAGGTATTGTGCTTTTGTTGCAGACCGTTGTGATGTTCCATTCCGTTGGTGATCTGCAGGTCCTATAAACTATTTGCTCTGATAAAAGTTATCAAAAATCTTCATTCATTCATTTTCCTTCCTGTTTTATTATTATTAGTTCCTACCAGGGAACTATAGGCACCACTAGAATTTAACTAGTATTTTTTCTATTTGAATTTTTTCAATCTATTATCAATATATAGATGCGGATTATATAACAAAATATATTTCATAAATCAATTCTCTTCAATCTGTACACAATTTTCACCCAATATAAACGATTTTGGCGCTTCCATTACCGATTATTATGGAATGGTGGGTAATAAAAAAATTTCAACTAATTTTATTTTCAACAGTCAAATCAAATCTCATTTTTTTGAAAATAAAATAAAATATAATAGATCATAAGGAGAGCATGGTTGAACTTCATGCCCTTTATTTTTATTTATTTATTTATTTTATTCTATTTTCTCTTTTTAACTACCATCTAATCCTAAGCATTACATATAATATATTCGTTAGATAAAATAGATATAGTTATAAAAATTCTTCACAAGTTAATTTTAACCATAAATTCAATATATTTACTACAAAATTATTTTAAATAATACATTATGTGATTTTTTTAATACTAAATATAAATATATATTTTATTTATATTCATATTTATTTATTATATTTTTCATTCTATTAAATTCAAATATATAAAACAATCTAATAAAAAATTCAAATAAATAATATATTTTTAATATATTATATTATTAATTTAACAACATATTATAATATTATAATATATACACTATATAATACATATGTAACATATATAATATCTAATATATAATTTTAACATCATTATAATATTATAATATATATACAATATATATGTAACATTTATACCATCTAAAATATAATTTAATATATTAAATAATAATATCATAATTTTATATTTTATTTAATTTTGATTTTATTTTGTAATATAATATTTTGATTTTGCAGCATAATATGGATGGTCCCTTTGGGAAGGTGGGAGGCAATAAGTTTTTAAACTAATATATTTAAAACTAGCTTATTTATCATATAAATTAAATAATTTATATAACATTATTTATAAAGATAAGATATACGGGCGGGGGCCCTAGCTCGGTTGGCTAAGTAATTCCGTTGCGGCTCTGCTGGTCACGAGTTCTAGTCTCCCCCGTCCCGTGGTACCGAGGGCGTGTCGCGCCAGCGCCGCCGGTCACGTTAAAAAGTTTACCAGGCGCACTGCAGTTTATTGGGGGTCGTGCTACCCGATTCCTGCAGTCTAAAAAAAATAAAAAATAAAGATAAGATATACAAAGAACATGTTAAATTATTACCTTGAAAAAGATGTTTCTAAAACTTAGAAAATTGAGTGTGGAATAACTTTCCTAAATTTACAAGTTTCTATTTTAATATACTTAAAATTAAAAAATCTTTAAAATCTTTGAAAAAGAAATATCTAAATTAATGTATTTATAGTTATATAATAAAGCTTGCATCTAATTATAACCCTGACCTTAATTATAACCTTGACGTGAAACCTAACTCTAATTCTAATTCTATCTCTAGTCGTAAAGTAAACTTTAATTTGAACAATAACCCTAACCCTAATTCCATATCTAATTATAACCCTAACCTTAATCCTAATAATAACCTTAATTCTAATTCTATCTCTAATCGTAAAGTAAACCTTAATTTGAACTATAACCCTAACCTTAATCCTAATAATAATCTTAATGTGAAACCTAACACTAATTCTGATCTCATTTAAATCATGTTATCTAAATTGTTTTAATTTTAATTTTAATTTGTAAATCTTGGACTCACGTTCTATGAATTTTTTTTAATTGGTTTCAATATGTTAAATCATGCTATCTATTTTTTTTATGATTTTTTAAAAAAATTATTTCATAAGATTATAGGCCCCTTCAAGACTATGTGGGGTAAGCATGTTTCAAATTGGGTTATTCTTGAATCTACATGCAAATATTTTAGGAGAGTTTTTAATTTGTTTCAATTTATAAATCATGTGAGTGTTTTGTTACTTTAATTTTAATTTTAATTTTAATTTTTGAATTTTCTTTGCAAATATTTGATAAGGTTATGCCAACCTTTAGTGTTGTTTGAATCATTATCCATAATAAGAAACCATTATCCTTGATATTATGCGTAAAATTGTCATCACAACCCATATAAATTATAGTTATAATTAAAAGGTTTTCTTATCATTTTGTACAAGAGGTTGGCCTTTTTTAAGAGAAATTTCCTAATTCTACCATTTGGATGAAAACCAATGGGGTGATTTCAACCTAAGGTAAAAAATTCATTTTTGTTTGACATGGACTTATAAGTTTTCCCCCTAATTTTAAATAATATTATAAGGACACCCCCTATCTTTCTTCAATTCATAATATAAGCAATTGAATTAGATAAATTAAAAAAATTCATACTTCACAATTTTAGGAAGCATAACTTTCTCTCTAAATTCTTTTATTAATAATAGATTCATTCTAGGCATAGGCTTCTTGTGCACTTTGTCATACACTATGAAATAAAACTTGCACTTACCATTATAATTTCCCTCTCATGCTTATTATAATCTTCCCAAATAATTTTGAATTTATTAAACACAACTAATTAAAACATAATTATTCTATAACTTTTTTGTGAGAACTTGTTTGATTATTTGATTATTTATTTATTTTTATTGATTTTCCTCTTAAAGTATTCGAAAATTTCCTATTTCATTGGGTAGTACGCAATTTTAGGAATTTTTCTCGAGGGAGAAAAAAACTGAACTTTGCATTACAGCAAAACAGACCGTCCGTAAACAGTTCTACCAAATCTAAGTCCATCCCATAGACAGTGTATATACCTAGTCGAATAAGCTTTAAACAATCGATTGCATGAACAATGAAATTGATCCATGTCATTCTATGTTTTTTTATTTTTCTGTACGGTGGACAGTTGTAGTTTCAGGTTCAAAGACTATGTCAATGTCCAGCGAACGGTTATTGGAAAGCAATTTCATTTTCAAACGACTTCTATGCATAGATAACGTTTGTACACGTGTGCCACCTCCCTCTTAAACATAGTAAAATATCTGAACATAGGAGGAAATTGGAAACTACCAAACAAAAACTCTGTAGACAGTAGTTTGGATTTTGTTCCTGTACCATTTGACAAATAAAAATGAGGAAGGCTCTTGAATGAAACGAGAACTGACATTCTATTCTAGGGTATTGCACAGAACAAACGGTTCCCATATAATATCTTGACTGCCCTGATTGGATAAAGGGAAAATTATGTAGCTTCAAGAAAGATGAATTCATCAATTGCAGCAGACGATTACAAGAGATTTACTTATTAAATTTACAGCTGGGTTTTCTCACCAGTTAAGAATACTGGAGTTCTGAATAGACAGGCATATATACATGCTTATGCTGCTTATTGTAAGTGGATTTCAAGTATGTGTTTGATATTGTTATTATAAGGTAAGACAGCTTTTAGGTATGATTCTTCCATTTCACAGTTATTGTTATTCAGTGTTCAATTCTTATACGGTATTTTCCAAAGAAAGCATCATCTGGACTTATGGATAATGCTTGCAATTCTTTCTCTATTTATTTGAGCTGATCTCATAGCGTCCTCACCGTTTTATTCTTTTGAGTTGATCTCCAGTGATCCTATTCTTTCTAGTCGATGACGTATGGCGTGCTTTTTGTATTGATTCTTGTGATTATCATGGACGAGACACTTTTTTGATGGCTCTTCACATTCTTGAGACGAGTCAATTTTTTTAATTAGTAGAAGACAATTGTACTACACTTTACCCATCCCTATATAAATCCATAAGAGAGCAGACAGGGGGTTCTACCTTCATTATTCCCTCTTCCCTGCCACGCTCCGCGCCCCCTTTCCCCTAATCACATTACCGTTTGCATATGCATCCCACATTTGTGTACAGGGATTCTGCCCACGCCATTCCTTCGAGAAGCTCGACTATGCGCACATATAAGCCCATCCTCAATGAGTGAGTGCAGGATTATATGAATATCCCTTTGGAGATCTCCACATTGCATCTTCTTTCTTCATTTTCATCTGATGCAGTATACAAATCTCTACATTAAGCTGTATTATCATTCACTCTACTTGTGGACCGAGTTTACACTTACATTATCTGCTCTCTATGATGGGACACATTTAAACAATATTCTGTTATATATTAATTTGAAGTTGATTCTGCAACTGTCTTTAGCAGTTTGCGCTATAACTGTTTTTTATTATTAGGTTCTTGCGACACCACGTCTATGCAAATCCTGAATTTGAATTATTGTGCTCTTGATAGTTCTTAGAATTTGCATCACTGGGCCAACAAATTTGTCAATATGGTTGGATACCGTGAATTGTTCCTGCCATAGAATTTTATCCTTATTCTCAAAAGAATGTTTTTAATGAATGTCAACTGGAACCTAGTTTGATAGGTTTTGGATGGTGATACACTGTATTTTATCTTGATGCTGTAGACAATTTGAACATCATTTTTTCTTCAATTATTGCATTATCCCATCTATTCTTCTTAGATTTGATTGTGGAATAAATAGTAATTATATATCTTCTCCTGTATTCTTAATTTTTTTTATCTCCTCTGTGTGCCTATCCAGGCATAGGTAAGGTGCTTCGTAACAGGAACACTTTTATATGCTCTAATAACTTATACACGTTTTGTATATGTGCATAGAAGGATCGAAGAAGAAAATTCACATCCTGCAATATGAGATCATCAATATGTTCCTTTTGCTATAAGCATGTCTAAGGAAGGAAGATGCAAAATGAGAAATGAAATTCTCTTTTATGTTCCTGTCAAAATAGATTTCCGTGCAAGGCAAATGTAAAATTCTCCACCATGTCCCCATGATATGATAAATCATAGATGCGCAGTTATCAACATTATTTTATGAAAGACATAAAATTGGGATGATTGTAAAAAAATAGGAATATATGGTTTTATAAAACATAAAAATGCCTTTGATTGAACATTTGCCAATGAATTATAAGCTCTTGACTCGAATGTTTGCAAGTCAAATCTTGCTTCTATAGCGTAGAGTCTGGTAAATTTTAACTTGTTCTGTAGTGTTACATTACTGTGATTTGATGAACATTATAATGTCTTTGGATTTCCCAACCGTAGATAACTTACATACATATCTAAAAAACTAAAAGCATTTGAAGGCATTATTTACAATTATAATTTTAATGTATGCTAGGGATTATTAGTCTAGTAACATCCCATTTATTTGATAAAAGTGTAAACAGAATTCAATTACTTGGTTTAGAATGGAAAACCTCTAGAAACTGATTTGTAATATTTTTTTGATTTTGTTATTCCATGTCAAATATAATGTTTTGAGATTAGAAATAAACATAATACATTAAAAAATTTCAATTATAACAGAAAAATATGATTTTTAAGAGGTTTGTGTAAAAAATATAATGCTGTTCCTAATATAGTCAGTGTTACTTTCATTGAGCACAACCTTTGGGGGCAATTCCATGTTTTGACCTAAATTGTTATAAGGGTATAAATTAAAAGCAAAACCCTCATTAGTTTATATTTAATCTAAGTAAAAGTTAATTTAAAAAAAATGTCCTACTCTTAATCCTAAGCTTAAAATTCTCAATTTTCCTGTGCATCAAATTTTCTACCTCTAAGTGGAAAAATGAGCCAAAACAAGGCTAGATATATATAAAAATATTTCGGAACCACTTTTTGGAAAATGCGGGAAACAACACTGCAAATGTGTTGGTTTGTGATTATGTGGAATTAATGTTTTTGGAGTGCAATACTACCATGACTATTAGTTTTGCAAAACTGATTGGTTGGTATACATTTCGTTGTTATGATCAGATGAACATTTTAAGATTTTAGATCTGTCAATTATGTTATACTTATTTGTTACAAATTTAGAACTAGTAGCACTAGATACATTTGTTAAGTTTCTGCAGTAAAACCCTAATAAGCATCAGGGTTAGTAACTTTGCATACTAGCTCAGAAATATCCTTTAAATGTATTTACTTTATACACCTGTTTGATATTCTGATTTGAGTTTTGATTGGCTTCGACTTATGAACAAAACTGCCAACGACATGAGGGAAACTGCCAAAAGTTACGTTCAGCAATTAAAATTTTGATGACATATTGCCTTAAGATACTTTATGCTAAATTTGAATTTTTAATGATTGCGATGATAATCTATCCATTCAGCAGTTGGTGTTTTTCTATAATGTTGGTTTTATGTTACTCTTTACCTTGTACGAGACTGAAGTCTTTACTTTGAAATGTATTGCATGCTATTGGTTTTGATTTTCTAATTTTTAATGCGACGCTATTCTATCATCTATTCTTTGCTTTTCTTCAAAATAAAATAGAACCCGTCATTCTCTGGTGCATGCCTTCAACATGCTTTAGAATTAGTCTTTCTTTGAACACTAGGAAGAGCCCTATTATGATGGTATATCTTTCTAGATTTTGATCAAGCTCTATGATTGAAGCTGATTTACAATAATGGTGATTTTTCTAGGGAACAGAGAAGGGTTCGAAAGTGGAGGAAAATGATTGGAGTTGGTGGAACTGATTGGAAACACTATGTTAGAAGAAAACCAAATGTTGTTAGAAGACGTATCAGAAAGGGCATCCCAGATTGCCTCAGGGGTCTTGTTTGGCAACTTATATCTGGAAGTCGTGACCTTTTGCTGATGCATCAGGGTGTTTATGAGGTAATGCTTAATTTTATGTGCGTCTTTCTTGTTGAAACCCAGGATTGTATGCTGACAGTTGACTGAAATGGAACTAAAAATTGTGAAGGATTGATTCAGATCTGGTGCCTGCATTTGAAATTTTTCAGTTGGGTTTTTGGTGATATTCTTTTGGAGGCAATATTCTTTGGTTTTCATTTTGTTAAATTTATTATCCATGATATTTTCACCAAAGGTCTTGTCAGAGTCATTAGGACCGAGTTAAACCATGGCTTCTGTTAGACTAATTCAAGTATTGAACATGTCTCCTTCCTAGATGATTTAAACATTTGATATCATGGTAGTTGGTTGTTTATTCCTAAAGACAGTTAGAAGTTTTCAGATTTTTTTCTTCTTAGCTAACACCTTGCTTAAACAATCTCTATAATAAATATGGGCCTATCCTTAATAATGTGAAAGTCGACCTGAGCATTTTTTTGTTAGGAAAAGGTATAATTCTGGCAAGGATATGGGTTAACCAAATTGTGTGCAAAATGCAGACCCTGATTATTTGTATCATATGGATACCCAAAAGTTCTGACTTAGATGCATCATCAGTGGAAATTTCTTATTTCTTAGCTAAGATTTTTTTAAATAACTAAAATCTAGCTGTGAATCTGATTTCTGCAGGTCATATTTTTCCAGAAGAAGTGAGATTAATTTTATACTATAACAATGATATATCATCACGTCAAATTAAGAAGACAGCATATCCAGTTATACTCCACAATCAGCATTCCTTAAATATTTCCCAAGTAAGAGTTCAGCACAAATCTGAGTTTATAGGTCACCTATAAAAATATAAAAATAAGAAATACAACATTTCCTTATGGAGCAGACTGGGCAACATATCATAAGATTGACACAAACTGTGCACGAAACAAGAAGTTAGAAAATAAGACTGTTTGATAAATAAGTTGAAAAAAGATTATTGGAACCTTTGAATCCATAACGAACTGTTAAACTTGCCTCTTGGCTGCTATGATGAACCGGTTCTAACTAGATTGAGTTTGCTGGGGAAGCCTTGAATAATAATCTGCAAGTATGCCTAAAAGCTCTATGGTTAAAACTTAAAAGCACACAATTAGAACATTAAGCATGACTTCTCAGTATTCATGGTCCAACACTTGGTATTCAATTACTCATCAGGGCCAAGTTTTGGTTTTATGAGCTGTAGAGAGCATGCAAGTCACAACAGCAGGTAGGCTTATTAATCCAGAAGAACCTGGAAATGTAAAACTTTCATCAGTATGAGGTTTCCAAGAAAAGATCAGCAGCAGAAAACACCCAGTTTTGTTTACAGCTGGTCTCTGCAGGAGGTTATTATGAAACCACAGGTTCCCCTGAACTGTCCAACTTTTCCTGCTGCTGAAGAGTCTGACTTTTCTCATTCCAATTCTACTTCTGAGTTTCTCTAATGCATGAGGGGGTTGTTCTATATACAGTTACGAGGAGGTTGACTTTTAACACCAGATACTTGTGTGAATGTTGTGGTGATCAAAATTAGAACTCAACTGTTTTAAGTTATTTGGAGCTTGACAGTGAGCCATTGGAGTGGCTATCAGTTGTATCTACTCTTTGTACTTGTTCTTTGGTGATTGATAACATCTAAGTAGATGTGGAATTGCTGACACCAAGCCAGATTTTCCCCATTGAGGGTTTTCTAGGATAAAATCTAAGTTTTGTGTGGTGAATTTTCTTGTTTTTTGCACTTATTAAGTTATATCTGATTTAGCACATCATTCATTCCTCTAAGACTGCCAAGTTCTTCAACCAAACGGGGCAGTAATTTAATTACTTGTTCTAGTAATTTCTACAAGTTTTATTTGAGAAATTATAGATCACTTTTCATTAGATCAAGCATTGTCCCTCCACCATGTTTAATTTTATGGAGGGCTTCCTATTGATTATTATTATAAATTGCATTGGTTAGTTTTTTATTGACTAATCAAATGGGGGTTGAAATTGGGGTCCTCACCACAAAAACTTCATCATATCATCATCAGAACTTTTACATTCAGAGCACCATACATGTCATGCCCCCACCAAGTACCATGATCGCAGCCCCTTAAAATTATAGCACAGGCAGATTAAATAATAGATGGCACCAAGATTCTAGCGATTCTATTAAAGGATTTAATTAAAACTAAATTAAGAGTTTTTATGGCAGCAATTAAAGATGAAGGATTGTAACCCTTCCAAGGGCAGCGATGGTGAAAGGTGGTGACTCTTTCACGAATAAGGTACAAAGGAGGGATCATTCCATGAGAAGAAAGGAGGAAGAAAGAATTAAGAATAAATATTATGTGACTCCTAATGTGAAAGATTGTGACTCCCTCGATAATAAGATATAAAAGGGAGATCATTTCCTTGTGGAGAAGTCATCAATGGGGAATAAATCTATCAATCAATTTGGAAATAATTTATTATTCTCAAAAGGCAGCAATGAAGGGTAGTGACTCATTTATTATGAAGGGTGGTGACTCATTTATCGTGAAGGGTGGTGACTCCTTCAAGAAATGGATATAAAAGGTCAAATCAGTTCATTAACATTCAATCAACACTCATCACACATCTATCCATCAAGAAATCAAGCAATCAAAATATCAAAAAGATAAATCAAGCAATCAAAATATTAAAAAGATCAATCAAGCAAACATCAATAAGTCCATCAAATCGTTCAATCATCAAATCATTCAAGCATCCAATCATTCAATCATCCAATCATTCAAGCATCAATCATTCAATCATCAAAACATTCAATCATCAATTCATCCAAGAACACATTCAAATATCAAGTGAAAATTGAGAAATCAATTGAAATATATCAATTCATTGCAGTGGTAAATATATTGCAGAAAATCTATTTAAACCGTAGTTACGAGACTCGGACTCGGCTAGGGTGACTCAACTCGGGACTAGGGACTCAGTGCTCGAACTCGGTGCATACTCAGCAAAACGAAAAAACCCTAGAAATTTAGAGATTTTTAAGGATTTAAAACTTGTTTCAAGCACCCTTTATTAAATAAACCTTAAAGACACAATAACATCATTAAATAGAAGCAAATTTGATCACATACACAAGTATATATTGATCACATAAGTATAAAGTACGCAAATTGTAGCTGAGATGTTGAAGGAAATAGCACACTTAGATATATAAATATAGTCAAATGTATACAAAAGTCATGGAATATGAAATCCATGACATCAAATGTTCCAAACAAATATGAAATATCAAAACAATAACTACAAGTCTATGGCTCAAAGGAGCCTGCATCCTTCCTACGAAGGCATCTAAGGTGGGTCCTAGATGATGTAGCAGTTGCAGCCATAGTCTTTGCTTGTGAATCCATGCCACCCTCACCAACATCAGTTGTGGTTGTATTTGCTTGTGCTCTAGCCTCCACCTTTGCCATGGCTACAGCCTCAGCCTCTCTATCTTCCCGGTCAACCCAATCAAGGTCCTCATCACTAACACAAGTATACATCGATCACATAACTAGAAGTCAATGGCTCAAAGGAGCCTGCATCCTTCCTACGAATGTGTCTAAGATAGGTCCTAGATGATGTAGCACCATAATCTCAAATTTCAAGGCAATTTCCTCAATGGGGTTGAGGGGCAGTGCCTTTTGCAGGGGTCTAGGGGCAATGCCCCTAGTGGGGTCGAGGGTCCTCACGAGGGTTTGGGGGTAGCACCCCCAGCGGGGTCAAGGGGCAATGCCCCTTGCAGGGGTCTGGGGGCAGCGCCCCTAGCGGGGTCAAGGGGTAGCGCCCCTTGCGGGGGTTTGGGGGCAGTGCCCCTAACAAGGTCAATGGGCAGCACCCCTCACGGGGTCCCAAGGTAGTGCCTTGGGCACGCTCCCTATCACGATACAAGGTGGGGTTGAGGAGCGGAGCCCCCGCCACCAAACCCAATTTAAGACCTCCAAAACCATACAAACCTTCATGGCATACGTCATTTTGCATTCACAATAAGTAAAAAGAAACAAGTTTTAACTTTAAATTTCATGTAATTTTTGCACTTTTCAAACCTGCCTGCCAAGTCCTGCTAACGAGACTCCCCTGGACTCAGCAAGTCCAGCCAGGACTCAGCCGAGTCCAAGTTCAAACCCCCAAAACTCGGCCAGGTGGACTCGACGAGTCCTGGCAAGTCTCGTTTCTATGATTTAAACAACCATCATTTATTGAAGCATACAATTATTATCCAAGGATTGAAGTGTCAATCCATCAAGAGATATAAATCAGCAATAGTCTAGGAAATACATCAAGCTATCAATTGTGAGTTCTAGGTAGTATTTGCAAACTGGGTGGGGTTCGGGCTCACGGGGTGAGCTAAAGTTTGGATGGACAAGGTCTTTTCCTACCTTTGACATTCTAGGGATGGGGTCCTTGGTATTGTCATTGTTGAGTTAAGGAGAGGGTCCTTGGTATTGTCACTGTTAAGTTAGGGACAGGGTCCTTGGTATTGTCACTGGTATTTGTTGAAGAAAAATGAGTGAAAGAAAGCGAACCAACAAGTATTGAATGATGATCGATGGGAAAATTATGTGTTCTTTTGTTCATTTTTAATATGTATAATTGAGATTATCACATACACAAATTCAAATTCTTCCAATCTTGGGGATATATACGAGACTTTTAATGCCATGATGGGTTATGTGAGAAGTATCCCCAACTAGAGCTTTTCATGAGAGGGCAAAAAACATCATTTACTGGAGGTGGGATTGTGTGGTTACACCTTTGCACATTTTTGTTTATGCTCTTAATCCGTGGTGATATTTGGACATGCCTGGGAGAATCATCCTAGTAGAAGACATTTAGCTAGAGGCAAGGTTTATAGCTGCTATCAAAAATATGTACCATGCATAAGAGGGCAAGGTACTTTGCAAATGATTTCCTCTTTTAAGGTCACTAATACCCTGGAAGCAAGGAAGGACTGGAAGTCTTTATTCTAAGACAACCTAATTATGTGGGGGATGATGCATGGGGGTGGAACTGCAGAACTCTGGAAAGCAGTTGTTCTTCTATTATCATAAACTGTTAGTTCCTCTGAAACTGGGAGAAATTGATTCACATATAGCTCCATCCACTCTCTCAAGTTGAATAGACTTACCTCTTAGGTTTGGAGAAGCTATTTTGTGTTGCATAATGACTTTTTCTTCGACATCAAAGTATACTTGTAGACTATTGACTTGCTGGGATTTAATGATGAGGATGCCACACAATGTGGATGTTGAAGAGGTTGGTCACATATGACAACGATTGGTAGTGGTGCCTTTGAGCATCTTTTGTTTGTGAAGAATGCATGCCATATAACTTCACAAAATGAAATGCTTACAGTAGCTGAGAAACAGGCATATGTGGAAGCTCTGTCCCTATAAAAGAAAAGAGGGATATCACTTGAGCTTGAGCTCAATGGATAAGGGATCAACATCTTTTCAAAGGCAGGGATATTCTTCTTTCGCTTGCAAAGACAAGTCTACTTTGAAGAAGTTTAATTATCCCAGATTGAATGGGGAAGTTTTGAAAGTATGTCTTACATTGTCTCTACCACTAAAAGTTAATGATAACTACTTATGTCTTACATTGTCTCTACCACTAAAAGTTAATGATATCTACTTGCAGTATATGCTAAAATCTTTGCAGCTGTCCCTGATTGTTCAAGTGTCTCCTAGAGTCACACCAAGAGGAAGGCAATAAATGAATAATTGCAATCAGTCTGTAATCATGACTGTAAAGTCTTGGGAGCAGAATATCTCCATATGACATAGCCAGTGCACATAGACTTCCTAGACAGATTTTGTACTTATTTTAGTTGCTAGTTTCTACAAACTTTCTAATTCCCCTTCTAGCCTTGCTTTCTCTGGGAAAATGTTCCAGAAATTCTTGGCGTTCCAATCCTTAATATAATATGATTTATAAACAAGCTTCTACATACCAGAACCTTGCATTCCAGGGCAGTCTTCCAACAATTTTCTCATCAATCCTGGTAATAAGGAGTCCTTTAGCCACATTATCTTGAATTTGAATGGGCAGTTTATCATTATTTAGAAAGAGTCAATCTGGGGCATGATTTGAGCAAAAAGGCTTTCAAAATTGCTGATTCTGAGACCTAATTTTCTTCAAACCATTTTGGGGAGACTAAAAATCTGTCAAGCATGTTTGCTGTAATGTCCCTGAGTCAGGATCTTACACAATATGCAATTTTTATAATGTTTTTTATATATGCAAACTTTGTCAAATATGAAAAGGCTTACTGTCTATGGTATTTTCCAGAATACTTATCTATAAATGCTAAAAACAAAATATGGAACTGGAATTCTATATACTATGCTGATAATTTATGATAATTTTCAGAATTAACACTTATTTTAAATTCTAAAATGAATGCAAAATTTAAATCCAAACCTTAGACAAACTATCATGCTCAAATCTTATCTATAACGGTTGAAAATCAGAATATTAGCTAAAATTTATAATATAAAATTTTGTATTTTCAAAATTATGCCAACTAGAATAATAACAGTACTACTTAATACAAATATTCAAAAATAAATACTTTAATCAGCAATAAATTAATTAGCCAAACCCTATATACATATGACAGTTATAAAAATCATAAACAACAAATATTATGCCAACTAGAATAATAACAGTACTACTTAATACAAACATTCAGAAATAAATACTTTAACCAGCAATAAATTAATTAGCCAAACCCTATATATATGACAGTTCTAAAAATCATAAACAACAATAATTACTATGTTCAGTTATTATTAATAATTATGAAATATCCATAAGGCTGCAGCAGATTAATCATGAATCACCAACATATTCCCTTATGGCAGCCAAGTTAGAAATTTCAAAATATTATCAGCAAAATTCCAAATATCAAATAATCTAATACTACTTCAGTGTGCTGCAATCATACCAAACATTCCTCAAGAGGCAGCACTGGGATTTGTAGTCTTGCATAGTGGTCCCCGCAAAAAAATATATACTGTGATTTATTTTTAAAGGCTCCCAAAAAGTATTGACAATGCAGTGGTTAATTCCAAGGGCTGCGCTAGGATTACCTAGTTGTTAAAAAAAAAATGCTGTAATCTTATAGATAATTTGGAACGGCAGTTAATGGTTAGCAATATAATAATAATATTATATCTAGTAAAATTAATATTAAAATCTCACAAATAATAATAAATCTATTACAACAGGAATAATATGGAAAATCAACACTATTGAATAAAATTTGCCAACTATGAAATTTGAATTCTAAATAATGTTGCTGATATGGAATTTGCTTCCAAATTTAATTCGTTCTCCAGCTGAAGCACAATTGTGATCCTTGTATAGAATTCACCCAAATAGAGATGATTGTTTTTGTCCTCACATCCAAAGAGATTCCAAGAAGATTTTCATCCTTTTGAAATTGCCAACCAAGGGTTTCCTTCCTCGAATGCAAGTTTGAAACTTGACTTTGAAAATGATCATAAAGGATGGATAATTTGACATGAGCATTAATTTCTCTTTTATAGGTGCTTTACTTCAGGCCCTTTCTTTTTTATTTTTTTATTTATTTGTCTTTTTCCCTCCAAGTATTTAAAAATACCTTTAAATTACACCCAAAGGCCGCTTTTTGAAATATATTTTGAATAAAATGTTGAAAACACTTATTTCCATTGGTCTTTTAATAATATTTAAGTTGCCCATTTGAAAATAATGTGATTGGGCCCAACTTAAAATATTATTAATTCTTTTAGTTCTAAAAAGTAAAAGGGGGACATGACATTCGCTACATTGCAAAAACCACTCTTTCGATTAGACTTATAGAAATTACAGACTTAGGAGGGATGTTATAAGGTTATTGGCCTCTACAAGATTTTTGAAGTTAATTTTGGGATCACATATCTTTGCTTAGCCCACCACCTTTTTCAGCTTCCATTAAGATAACTCTGAAGTCTCTTCCAAGGACAACTTTGTTTCCATGGATATACTCCCAGATCAGTAATATCTCTTTCTTCATTTTATCTTTTTTGATGGGACTACTAGTGCTACGCACATTGATGATAACAGATAAACACTCCTTTTTTTTACTTGGCTTCACATTTGTAGAGTAGCCAATTGTTTACCTTTAGCCTACAATGAGTCTTTTACAGTTTGTGGATTCCAATGCTTGCATAGGTCATCTAAGGCAATTGCTGCACGTGCGGCTTCCCCTTGCCATGCTTTCTATTGGAGCAATAGAATGTCTTGTATTTCTGATTCGAAGAGCTTGGTTTCTTGTATGAGGACAATGTTTGGTCTTCTTAACTAGAATTGGTATCCTATCAACCTCTGTTAGGGGCATTCATGTCCCAAAAATTCCATGAGAGGCACTTCATCATTCCCTGTGGAGGGTTCTTCCCCTCTAGCATTTGAACATTTTCAATACTATTTGTAGGGTACCTGTCCTGATCACCATTTGGGCTTTCTCTTGGAGTTTGTTGAACTTTTGTATGTTGTCCTTGTCTCCTCCTGTTCACCTATGTCTTGGACATGATTCTGTTTGTCAAATCTATTAAGACTCCAATTTTTCCTCCTAGAGTTTGTTGAATTTTGTATGCTTGCTTTGTCTCCTGTTCACCTAGGGCTTGGACATGATTTTGTTTGTCAAATCTAGTAAGACTCCAATTTTATACATTTTATCCTTGGATTAGTCCTTAGATAAATCTTTAATTTCCCTCACCTCCAAATTGCTAGAAGAGCCCCTACCATGTTGATCTATTCCTTTATTGCCAAAGCAGTTCTTTTGCTTTTTGGTTGAAATTTGTGAGAGAAGTTGGATCTGCTGTTCAACCTTAAATGGTAGGAGGGGCTATTTTTTTGGCTTTAAACCCCTTTCTAGATGGAGATAATTTTTTGCCTATAATGAACTAGAGTTGATTCCCATGGTAAAAATATTCCTCGTATTCTTTCAAAGTCTTGTTCCATACTTGATGACCTATGGAGGTTGGGCCTTTACAAAAATTTATTTCCTCTTTTTTTTTTAGCGATTCTGACCCAAATGTCAAACCTTGTGGTTGACATAACATCTGAAAGGATTAACTATGAAATCCAAAGGTTGACAAAAAAGATCAAGTTTGGATTTGAGATTTACCAATTTGGATGTGGGCTTAGGAAAATCCATATCTACACTAATCTGTGCAAAGGTTGAAAATTGACAGTGGGCTATAAAGAACTAGAGTTGATTCCTATTGCAAAAACAATCTTCATTTTCTTTTGAAGTGACTTTCTTATTCTACCCTTGATGACCAATGAAGTGCGGGCCCTACTTTATTTGTCCCATATACAAAAAAAATCGTTCTCTTTTTATTTCAGTATGCCCAATCAAGAGGTCCAAACATGTGGCAGAAATAAGAATAACATCTGAAAGGATTACCTTTGAAATTCAAAAGTTCAGAAAAAAATGAACTTTGGATCTGAGACTTGGGCTTCAAAAGGTCCATATTCACACTAATTCAAACATAGGCTAAATTGGCATTGATCTATAAAGAACCAAAGGTGATTCCTTTGATAAAAACATTTACATTTTTTCAAAGTGACTTTCTTGTTCCATACCTGATGTTTTGTGAAGGTTGGGCTCTACTTTCTTTGCCCTAGCTACATAATTTTCTTTCTTCTTTTTATTTGATTGATTCTGATCCAAATCCCCAACCTTGAGGCAGACATAATGTCTGTAAGGATTGACTTTGAAATCCAAAGGTTGAGAAAAAAACCAAGTTTGGATCAGAGACTCGCCTATTTGGTTGGGGGCTTAGAAAGATCCATATTTACACTAATCTGCACATAGGTTGAAAATCAGCATTGGGCAGTAATTTCATCCATTGGTATAAAATATCCTGGGATGTGTCATTGTTCTTCAAATTTTCATATTCTATAATTTGACTGGTGGACCAAAAAGAATAACCCAGATAAGGTTGGCTATGTTCAACTTCATTTCTATACTGAAATAGGGATATCACAGTGTTTTAGGGCAATTCTGTCATTTCACATGAACCATGGATTGCCAAAGAAAATGTCTTTTTTTCTGTTAGTCCAAACACCTTCCATGTGTCCTCTACCTAAGCCTTTAGCAAATCTGTTGCTGGTCAAGGTCAAGTATATCTCCTATCAGAGCCCTTATTGTTATGATTTCAGTATCTTCATTTACTAGGGAATCATTAGTTGTAAATTCTGGAGCATTCTTTGTTGTTGTTAGAGCAGTCTCTATCTCTGTTTGGGCCTTTTATCTGCCTTGCCAATGTACCTTCTTGCCAAGTTGCTTCTACCTCCTGGGATTCTTCTCCATTACCTGTGATTTTTGCTCGACCTTCATTTCATTCTCTATCTCCTTCTCTGCTTTCCACAACTCCTGCAAGGGAGAAAGATTAGTGAAGATTCATTTTTAAATATATTTAATGAAGACAATTGGAGGCAGGGCAATGTGTTACATTTCAAGAAGCTATATTATGTCAATGTCGTTAACAGAATAAATATAGCTAAGCAAAATATTTTTCAAGTAGATAGCCAAATTGAATTAAAAAATAATTTTCTGTTCCGTGTTGTAACCACAAAAGAATTGAATTAAAAAATCACTCTTCTGTTCTCCATTGTTTCTTAAAACGCTCACAATAATGTGGAAAACTAAAAGAAATACCTCTGAACACTTGAATCTTCTCTCCCAGAAAGCATTCAAAAGTGCATTCCCACTGAAACATGTGTATGATAATCTAGTTTTTCATATTTAGATAGTGATAAGACAATCTCAGGAAAACATGTTCTGGATAAACATAAATGTGATTTTCATGTCTGCCTTGTTTGCTTCATACTAAATAAATTTTATTGTTTATATTTATAGCATAGTAGATATTTCCTTTGCTGTTTCCTCATTTCCAGGGAGTCTTAGTAGTTGCATTTCTGAAGGCATTCATGTTTTAGAAATTTTACATAATTTTGCATTTTGTCCATAAATTTTTTCTATAATTTGCCTTTATTTTATTGAGGGAGTTACTCTTCTATGCATCTACTCATTGACATGCTCTGATAATTTAGCATTATCATTCATAATGACAGTATTTTTGAAGTTTTGAGGTTGCATTGGCAAAGTTATATTTATGAGAGTTGTTTGGAATAAACTGCATAAATCTGTTTTCTGACCAAACTCTGATTTGTTTAAGTGTTAAACTATAATGTCCCCTTTTTCATGAGCAATGGAGTTTAGCGGAATTAGCCTATTCCTGATCCTCGTAGGCTAATGGGGGGCTTGATAAGAGGGTCGTTTGGTAGATACCCAGTTGATGGGTTGGCTCATTCCATGACTTCATGAAGGTTTTCCTAGTATCATCATGGATATTTCTATTTATGGAAACCTTTATTATAATGTTATATTGCACTTTAGGAGTTGATTAATATTTTGTATTATTATAAAGTGCAATAATAAAATAATAAAAATAAAATAATATTATATTCCTTCTAGAAGCTGACTTGGGAAAGTTCTAGGAGGCCAACCCCTTGATGAAAAGAATAAATAGACATAAGGAGCTCATTGCCAATCATCCAAATTTGATGTTGTTGTTGATGTTGTTCATTTCATCTTGTGGAGCCTAGGGTTTCTGCAGATTGTTCTTTATCATAGGAAACGAAAAATTCCTATTGATAGCAATTTTGAGGGTGTGAAATATCACCTGAATTATTGCAGCTGGAAGAAAGTTACTTCAGACTTTCATTTGTGCTTCATTGGTTAAAACTTTGTGGCCTTTGGCCAAGTTTTGTATGATATTGATTGGTGTTTGCTTTGGAGACATTTTGGAGTTCATAGTCTTCAACGAATTTGCATTGAGGAGGTCAATTTGCATTCATTCAGTCATTTCCAGAATTCTGATATATTATTACAGGCATCTTAGTCTACATATTAATGCCATGATTTTGCATATATCTTCTTCATTTGGCATCGATCCTCCAAGAAGGTTGCAGCATTACATTCTATGGTGAATGGAGATGATGTTTCATGCATTTTGGAGGAGTTTTGCATTGTGCTAAGGGTCTGATTTCGAAGTTGCAATAGTCTGATATACTAAAGCAAGGGCGCCATTGGCAAGACATTTTTATTCATATCTCATCATCGAAGCCTCCTATGGTTTTGTGCATTGTTGCATTCTAATCCTTTGGTCCTACCAATCATTTCAAGTGCCAAGAGGTGGAGTTTAATTGCTGCATTTATTTATCTAAAGTATTGTCAGGCAAGAACAGGGGTGGCTAGGTGAAAGCATCAATTGGGCCTAAGAGGAGTTCATTTTGCTTGGGATTTGATTGCTACTTCATCTATCATCAAGGGCTTCAACATTCAATCAGGTTCCACTATTAGTAGTTCATAATTTTATTGCATATAGTGTAGTTTTCCATTTGCAGCTGTAGGTGCATAATTCTTTACCAGCATCATCATATTTTGTAATCAATGTAATTGCCAAGAGTCTTGGCCATATTTCATGAGCATTGTATTAAGAAATTTCATTGCAATTAAGGAGATATATCATTTGTATTCAGTTTGTTAGTTTGCATACCAACTGTTTGTTAAAATACCAGTTGGCTGTAGGTGATCAATTCTCAAGTTTAAATCATGTATATGCATTGAAGATTGCCAAAATAAGTTGCACATTCATGCTAAGACATTGTTTAGACAAATTAGAATCATTTGCAAACATTCTCATTGTTGATAAGTGAAGGAAAGTACCATTAAAGCAAACTGAAATGTTATATCAGTCATATGACCCTTGTATGCAAAGTGTTTGACAAAATTACCAAGGCCAAAAATCAAAAGTTTTCAATCAGATTTGAGCAGGGTCATTACAGTGGTATCTACAAGTGAGGTATCTAGAAACCTCTACAATGAGTTTGCAGCAGTTGATGACCAGCATACAGCCAATCATATGGAGAATAAAAATCAGACCAGCATAGACGAAGATGTTGGGCACAAGATACTTCAGGAGGATTGCAAGGTTGAAGAAGAGCAAGTTTTGAGGTTGCATTGGCAAAGTTATATTTATGAGAGTTGTTTGGAATAAACTGCATAAATCTGTTTTCTGACCAATCTCTGATTTGTTTAAGTGATAAACTCTTATCATGGAAAATTAAAAACAGTGTCGAACCAGCCAACATAGGCATGACTATAAATACTAAATTGACTTTTTGTGGCTACTTGTAAAAATAAATAAGTCATTTTGTAGTAAGGCTTTATAGTAACTCGTTATTTTAACTTGCAAGATAGCTTTTAATATTAGATTTCTGTTTCCATACAGGCATGCCTTTTTCTTCTTGAGTATTTTCCTTAATATATATCTGCTATTTCTTGGTTGAAAAGTGCTTGTAGTAAGTTGAAATCTTGAGTGACACACTGAAGCAAATTTAGTGGCCAACACATAGTTTTCTTGTCCATAGAAATTTCTGAAGGAAGAATTAGTTAGTGGTGATAAAGAGAAGAATATTACTGACATTTTTGGCTTTATCTTGCAGCAATTGGTGTTGTACGAGACATCGGCATCAGAACTAGATATCATCAGGGATATTTCACGCACTTTTCCATCCCATGTGTTCTTTCAACAGAGACATGGGCCTGGCCAAAGGTCTCTGTACAATGTTTTGAAGGCTTATTCTGTTTACGATAGAGAAGTGGGCTATGTTCAGGTGTGCATGGCTTCAAAGAAGGATAAATTATGTTTGCTTTGTTGGCTTAGAGTTTCACTATTGATTACCATATTTCATACAAATTTTCTTGCTTTTTTGTATGTGTTTGCTCCTATAATTGACTTAAAGCATGTATCATGCAGGGAATGGGATTTCTAGCAGGTCTACTTCTTCTTTATATGAGCGAGGAGGATGCATTTTGGTTGATGGTTGCTTTGTTGAAAGGTGCTGTTAATGTACCAATGGAAGGTTTATATTTGGTAATGGAACTTCTCTTTTATACCAGTTGCTATCTTTAATTGACTCACCTAACTTCCATAATTTTTTCTATTGTAGAATTTGAATTAGATTAAAATCATTGCACAAAGAGAGCACAAAGCATATTACATTAGAAGTTGGTTTGAAGTTTGAACCCTTATCCCATTGTAGAAAACAACTCCAAAGTAAGGACTATAAATAACTTAAAATTTATGCCAATAGGACTATAATCTCTTGGCTTGTAATTTTTTTTAATCTCTTGTTACCTTGTTCTGACTGTGTGGCATCAGGGCATGGGATACTCTTATTTGGAGAGGGCTTTCTAGTTTTAGCAACATAGAGTTTAATGAATTTTTGAAGAAAATGCTTGGGCTTCATTAATAGTTCACGTTCTCTCATTCTAATGTGAAATTTTGTGAAAAGGAAGACCTCATTATTTAGATTCTGTCATTTTGTAGAAACTTCGTCTTTAGCTTTTTTTATAGTCATTTTAGCTCTTTATTTGGCCTGAAATTTCAATAGAAGATAAAGCTCAATCTCAACATCAAACTTTTTCTTCTTTTCCAGGTTTTGATTTTTCTTCTGTATGGAAATTTTAGGAGACATTCTGATTTGGGCTGAAAATTAAACTTTTTATGGATGGGCTTGTTATGCCCCATTTTATTTTGCAGTTTTTTATTTCAGTTACCTCATGGAAAATGTTTGAAGACAAAGGGGTTTCTCATTACCTCATCAACATAATCATGCATTTGTAAAGTTTGCTCAAGCATTCAGGTTTTTCAAAGCTTACCCATGGTCGAAGATTGTATTAATTGATCCAATTGGTCATTGTCTCAAAGGGACACATAATTGTTTAATGAATTTAATTGTCTTAATGTTCTATGGTCTTACGCTTGATTCATTAATGCTGTATCATTTATTCTATGCCACCTTAGAATGTTGTCATTGGAATTTGGAATCATAATACTTAAGAATTAAGTGTCAAAAAGCTCAAGGCATATCTCATGTCATTTATCTTAGGATTACCAGGCCATATTGTTTAATAAATTCACAAGCTAAATGAATTAATTTATATTGAAGTTGCAAATATTAATGAGCTACGTAATACAAGGCCTTCAGATGCATCTAGGGGGTTGGGTCAAGAAGTTCAGTTAGTAATAGAGGTTAGAAGTTTCAAGTGGTCACGCAGCTACTAATGCAATGCGATGAATTGATAAAAGACACAAATTTCAATAACAAGGGTTTCTTTTCCTTCTGCTTGCTGGAGGGGCTGCAAATTGCTGTCTCATTTTTACATAGTTGGCATAAGTTTTACACAATCCATGTAGTATTAGTATTAAGATTGCTTCTGGATTTACTGTTATTTTTTTTCATTCAATTGAGGAAAAACTATAAAGGATTTGGATCACACTCAGTGATTCATCACTAGGGAGAGGACAATGAAGGATTAGATTGCAGACATAAAAAAAGAAGCAAAGGTAAGGGAGGAGGACTGGAGAACAAGGAACATGATATGAGCAAGAAGGGGTAAAGAGATGAGAGAAAGAATAAGACAAAAAATACAAATAAAAAAAAAAAGAACATATGCATAATAATAAATAACTAAATAAATAAATACAAGTAAGTATATAAACTTATCTACCTATAAATGTGTAAGAAAGAATATATGAATGTGTATGATTGTAAAAGGATGAAATTATATAATACAAGTAGGAGAATGTATATAAGCAGATAAACGTGTGCAATAAATAAAAAAATATGAGTAAATGCTAAAAAACCAAAAATTAACCAGCAAAGAAGGATGCATAAATACATATATATAAATGATCAGATGTATCAATATGTGTATTTGTGAATGTGTTATTAATTTCATGTATCTTTGAAGATATGTTTTAGTGTTCATTGAGATTAAATGTGAAGACAGTTTATGGTGGCCTATTATATTTTATCAATGCGTATAGTTGGGCTTATTTTTTATTAGCTCTTGTGTAATTGTGAATGTGTTACTAATTTCATGTATCTTTGAAGATATGTTTTACTGTTCATTGGGATTAAAAGTGAAGACAGTTTATGGTGGCCTATTATATTTTATCAATGCATATAGTTGGGCTTATTTTTCATTAGCTCTAGTTTTGTTTGCTCAATGAGAATGTGGTGATTACGTCAGTATGGTAAGCTCCAGTTGCATATGATTTGGAATCTTATTGGATTTGTGCCAAGGGTTTGGAAGTTTGAAATTTGTGCCATGATTTGTATTGATTGAAGAACTTTGATTTGTCAATGGTTCTCAAGTTTTCTGTTAAATTTAGTGATCAGATTAAGTGCACAGAAAATTAATTTAAAATCAGACACAGTACACAGCAGATACCCTGGGAAAACCCTCCTCTAGAGGGTGAAAAACCCAGCCAATAATATCTCTTATATTATTGAATCTCAAATGAGTAAACTCTTTTACAATAGAGGCCAATTATAAGCCTATGACTAGAATTACAAACTGTATAACTTCTGCCTTATGCTCAGGTCCTTATCTGATCTCTCAACTAACTCGAACTGCTCCTCAATGAGATTTAATAGAACAGAAAGGATATAAACTCAACTGATCTGCTTCTTCTACAATTCGTACTTTTAACAGATATGAAAAACAATGAATATCAAATTGAATAAATAGGAGAGAAGGACCGAATGAATATAAATACAAATATAAGAAGAAGACGTGACTCTTCAAGATAGTTAAGTCGGCCTTAACAATAACAACTTCCTTAACAAATTAATGTCGGCCTCCTTGATGATCGCGCCTCCTCCAAGGTACGGGATTTCAAGATAACAAATATTAATTATAGTTAGACACATAAGACGTGTCTCTTCATTAATTCGTCTCTATCAATTAAATAGACATAGTCTACCATTTAATTGATCTTGAATATGCGTGGCTGGAAGATGCGACTGAAGCTGCATCGAACATCAACATTTTCCTCTTTTCATTCTTTGGAGAAAGGCGGTCTTTCACTTTTTATTCATTATCTTTCTGGGTTACTTGGAGCAATTCTTGGCGTTTTTAGCCAAGGTCTTTGAAGTAACTTTGTGTCATGATTAGTGCTGATTGAAGAACTTTGAGTTTTGAAGGTTTCAATGGTTTCTCATAACTCACCATATAGTTGTCAATCTTCCTTTTCTCAATAATGACTATTCATCGAAGAAAAAAAGTTTTTTCAATTTTCACTCATTATGTTTATTGTGGTTTTCTAGAGCAGTTCTCTACATTTATTCTAGGCAAGGGTTACCCATTTTTTATTTTGATCCATTCCACATATTGTCCCTTAGACACGGGAGAAAGTGCAAAAAAACCTCAAAATATGTACATCTTATAAGGGAGATGCACCATATAAATGCAGAGAGAAATCACTTGTTCCATGCGATTTCCTGTATCCATTACACATTTTTGTCTCTATTTGTTGGGTTCAAATCAGAAAATCAAGAAAGGTCATAGTGACAAAAATATGTGCTAATAGGTCTAAAAATTATGTAAGTATTATGTTTAATTAAATCTTTGATATTTTGTCAAGTACATTTTTTGACATATATTTAAAACCATAGTATTTATCTCCTTATTTCTAATGTTTTTGGTCTACACTCTAGACCAAAGGTATTATGTGTTCTCAAGGGTGAAAGTTAAGTTCAATGTTCCTTCATTGGTAGAAAATAAATATCCAAAAAATTTCAAGAGATTACACACAAATACAAACTTATTGGGGTGGATCACCTAAGGAATCCATAGCATAATATACCACGTAATACAATATGATATTCATAATGATATATGCTTGGGGCAAAGTTTTTTTTTTATAAACTTAATCCTAGTAACATGTAGGGTGAGGTGACCTCAAGAGCTTGCTATGTTAACATGCATTCCAAAGTATCTTGTAAATTAAGGAAAAGACATTGGGCCTGGTAAGAGAGATTTATACACTTCTAACAATCCCCTTACTTCACCATTTAGAAGGTCTAGAGGAAGGAAGCATTTACCTACTGAAACTAACCCTAAAAAAGGTATCTACTTTCCACCCCCTATTGACATGTTGGATATGCTCAACTAGCTCACTGCATGGTTTATATCATATCCTACCCTATGTTTTTCCCTAGTTAATTTATTAACTATTAACCTAATTATTTGTTAGTATTGGTGGTTTCTCAATTGATTAAATGCCCCTTTTCAACCTTGTACTATTTATGTATGATGATTCAATGAATGGAAAGAAAAATTGCTGCTGATTTTTGTGTTTTATCCTATGTAAATTTCTTATAAGTGGTATCATAGTGGTTCTGATTTGAGGCCTGTAGAAGATGTGGAGTGACAATGGTTGAGGAGATGGAATGTGGAGCCAAGATTTATTAGATCAGATCAAAAAGAATCTGTTCGGTTGTGGTGTGATATTTGATTACTTCATTCAAAATAGCAAAAATGGTCTTGGGAATAAATCAGCAAATCAAAATATGATTTTTTTTTTCAAAAAGTCATAGTTTAATTGGGTTAGGGAAAAGATGCACCCAGGTTGGCACACTTTGGGATTATATCCCGATTCTTCGTTACCCTTCCATGTAGTTGACTTCCTTATGCAATAGATGCAAGTTGACATTGATATTGATCAAGACTTCTACTTTTTCTGCAGCCAGCTAGTTATGCTTCGCTGAGTGGATTAAGGATTGTGCACTCCAATTCCATTCAACAAAAAAGCTTGCAACTTGTTGAAATATGAAAGAAAATCAATACAACTTAATAAAAAATGCAAAAAAATGGCAAGTACTAAGAATGTTAAAAAATTAAAAAATTCTTACTTGTGATAGAATTTTGATTGCAAGACGTTGGAGGAACAAATAATCTTTCCCATGGAGTTACCACCATGTAGGAGCATCTTCCTTGTATAGGTCTTGAAGAGCACAAGTACTATGATCTTGTCTTGAGATGGACTTGCCAAATTCTTTCCTAATATTATCCACCACTTTTGAATCTGAAAATATTCTTCAGAATGCTATCTTGTACCCATTAGCAACTTCACTTTCTATACGGTGACCTTCTCTGGTAAAGAAAGTATCTCTATGCTATGATATTTGGGGGATGATGCATATGCAAGGAGGTGCAAGGGTGTGTTCATCTTGTTCTAGCAATCATGAATGATTTTTTCCACACTTTGGAAAAACGTTTCCTTGGGGTCATTCTCCTTCTATGCTATTATGAACTTTATTTTTTCTATCATAGAGTGAGTTGATGCCATCATAGATCTCCTCCAAACATGGTCAATTTGTATCAACAAACCTGATTATATTCATCATAAGCTCGATGAAACTCAAGACATAGTCCACACAAGCCAACCAATCATCATCCAGAATCAATGACTTGACCTTTTGGATCCTCGCTGAACTTGATTGTTTTCAAATACTCCATTGGTGGCTAATGACCATGGCATCCAACTCCTCTTGCACCTTCACAAGTCATCTCAAAACGATTGTGTGATGCATATTGTGTGTCAACAACTTAATGTTGTGTAAACTATAAGTTATTAACACATTAAAATGTAAGTAAATATGGCATAAACTAAATTTACCAGCAACAATTCAAAATTCAAGAAAGTCCTAAAGATGCCTTGTGACATATGATGGTTTATCACAAACATTTGAATCTCCTCACCCTTAGAATATATAGTTTTTACCCACTCTATTTGAGTGCCAATCGTTTGCATTGACAAGTTAAGAGAGTGTCTGGTACATGGTGTCCAAACAAGTACACACAGCTTTCCTCAACCAAAGCACTTGCTGCCTTGCAATTTTTTTGTGTTATCCATAATGACTTGGAGAACGTTATTAGCACCCACCATCTCTATGAACTCAATGAGGAATTTGGAAATGAAATCTGCATCCTTAACTTGCCCCTCACAATCAATTGCCTTCAAAAACATTGTCCCTTTGGGGGACATTGCAATAACATTTATTAAAGGTTGGTTTTTACAATCTTTCCATCCACCAAAAACAATGGACACTCTAGTTTTAATCCATGAATCTCTAATTGGTTTTAGTGATGTCTCTGCAATTTCTTTTTCTTTTTCATACCAAGGACCTATGTAACCAAAGGGTGTGCTACTAATAGCCACCACCATTTTCCGCCAATATGGTGATCTCACAAAGCTAAATGGAAGACCATCGACATAAATGCAATGTGCAATCTTTTCATTTGCAATATCTCTTGCTTCATTTTGAAATTTCTTAACCAATGGGCCTCTTTTTTGGGAACGAGAGGGATCTTCTTCTTGGATAGACATCATCTTCGAGAAAGGATGTTGGGGGGCCATTATTGAAGGAGAATTTGTAGGTGGCTTTAATCACGTTTTTTTTGGGACATGATGAGATTTTAATTTTTCTCTCTTATTCACAACATCAACTTCTTCTAGTTTACTAATGAATGTCATAATTTGTTCTTTTGGCAACCCCTTCTTGTTTGACCCTTGAATTATTTTTATTTCATGCTCACTCAGCACATAAATGAGCTTTTAGTCGACTATTTGAGCTCTTATATTGGATTCTGTACTGATAACATTTCCAAATAAAAGCCCAACCTCTTGGAAGTTTTTCAAGCATCATAACATATTTCTAGAGATACTTGATTATACTTAAAATGTTAATTTGTCACAAGGCCCAATTAACTTGAACTAGTAGCCATTCCAAATGTTACAAGAAATTGCAAAAGTTTAAATTTAAAAAAATACAACGCTACAAGTGTAAACTAATAAAAGTAATAGACCTTAAAAACAAACACTAAAAAGCATTTTGAAAAGTCTTGAAACTTTTTCTTTTCTCAAAAGAAATTCTCAAGAAACTTGAATTTTTTTGGTTAAGCTACTTACCTTACATCAATAGATGTCCTTTTGTGCAAGCTACATTCCTCACTTTGGAACTTTGCAATCATTCTCCTTTGAAAAAATACCAACAATCTTCCAAAATGAAAAAATGGCGAAACAATGAATGAATTTTTGTGATATAAGTTTGTTTTTTGTGAAAGAACTCGTAGTGTGGGTGTGTTTTAGGGTTTTAAGCACTTTTTAGGTTTTTTTAAAAAGTTTAATGTTAAAAAATGCTTTAAAAAATAGGTTTTGACTGTTTTTTTAAAAATCGTTGTTGTGGCCATGGGTACACTTGGGAGTGGCCTAGGAGCAGCCAAGGCACAACCTTGTGGCCCCTAGTACCCTCGGGCTGCCCCCATCTTAGGACTGATACCTTGACCGGTTCAGGGCCTGAGGATGTACGTGCAACTTAGGGTTAGGATCAAGGTTTTCAAAAAATAGAAAACATAGGGTTAGGGTTATAAAAAGTACCTGTAGTCGAAAAATTGGATAAAATTACCAGATTTAATCACTTTGCAGATTTAATCAGATAAACCTGGGAAAAAATCAGTAAAGGTGAGGAAAAAAAAGAAGCAAGCTTTTCATTAAAAATCATGAGGAAGAAGAAGTGTCCTCACTATTTATGTTAAAGGACAGTTTCATATATGCAGTTATATGGTAACTCAAGAAATGAAGAAGAATCTGTTCTACAGAAACTCAAATTGTGTATAGCCTCTGCCAATTTGAATGCTTTCACATTGTTGATATTGGTTTACCAGTACTTGATGAAACCACTATCATTGGCAGTGAGCATCCAATTCTCATTTTGATTCCAGACATTAATCGGACTGCTTGATCATAAACCTAAAGAATCATTTCAAAATTGCCCATTCCAAAGTGTGAACTCTGCACTTTGTGAAACAATGATGAGGCACCTTTCTAGTGGCATTCACACAACACAGTTGACAGATCATTGTTTTTTGTTTGTGGATGCATGCACAGATTGTGGCAAAGCTTGTTCCAGGATTATCTGGATAGGCAATGACAACATTTTGTGTTAAGGAAGATCCTCTTTACCAAATTTTCTTTAAAGCCATCTATTGAAGCTTGCTGGAGGAAAATTTTGATCTGAAGGAAAAACTCAAGTCTTTTCTTTGAAGCTGCACTAATGATCCACTTTGACCAAGTTCTTCCTCCAACAAACATTATGAAGTGCAATCTTATGCAGCAGATAATAGCCATGCCTGTTTTGTCATGAAGGTTAGAGTTGACATAGACTCTCTATGACCAATTAACATAGGTAACTGATCTTCTATACAACATGAGCAATATCCTGCAATCCAATGTCAATTTTGTTAACAAATATTTTTCCATCTGCAGATCCAGCAAAAGTAACCCCTTTATAGGATTTGATGTAATAGCTTTTCCATTCAAAACATGCAATGTCTTAATATTTTCAATGGAGTACATAGGACTGGTATATACTGATTTTATGTAGAGACTCAAGTAATTAGAAGGTAAAACCCAATATATTTTGGTAACCTTTGTTTAAAAAAATACACTAGGATAGATTTGATAGGCAAATGAGTGTTTTGTCTTTTGGAATAATAAGGATTTGTTCTTTTATGTATGTGGAGAGATAAGGGAGTTGTGTTCTGGAGCAATAAGGTGTTGGTTCAAAAGCTTGGACTCAGCAATTTGGTAAAAAATTGCCAAAACCTCAACAAAAAAAAAAAAAAAATCCTTAGAAAACATAAATTTCATGCAAAAGACAGTTATAAAACATATTAAATTAGTCTACATAACGTTGGGCAAGTGTTTTCTATTATATTTGAAAAAGAAATGGTACAATGTCTTTACTCTTATCAACAAGCAAATTGAAATACAACAATCAATATTATGATATGAATCTAATGATGATTGTAAATCATGATAAAAAATAATAATTGCATGCAAGATACAACTATTTATAATTGTTCCTTCCCTGTATACATTCTTGTGATGGTTGGTGTCCTTCTCATAGTTGAGTACAGCTCTGCCCTGGAACCAGAAGGTGATGATTCCTTGGGCTCAACATCATCATCAGCCATGATGTTGGCTAATCCAACACCTCCTACTTCTGCTACACCCTCCTCTGTTTGCCTCTCAAAATCAGCAATCTTGTCTGTTATAAACATGGGGTACTCATTCTAGGTAGTCCTATATTTGTCAATGCCTTTCAAGTTAATTGCTTACTGATTATTTTGAGCTATCATCATCTCTGCTGAAGTAGATTTTTTAATCAAATCAACAAATTGATCAGCACTTCCCTCAAACAATGAACTTTACTCAAGACAAATACAAGTGACAAAGGCTCAAATTTTGGCATTCAACATCTCTGTGTCAAACTGACAAGTAACCTGACAAAACATGCATAAAGGATGTTAGTATGAATTTTTTCGTCGGCATACAACATTGCAGGAGGAATTTGTGTAATTCACTGCACATGTCTTCGGATCTGCTGTGCGCACTGCCACTTTCTCTTTTCTCCTTCCATACAATCCTTTTATTAAAATGCCAGCTTTGATATAGCAGAAGTCTGTGTTTTGAAGAAATCCAGGGACAAAGATTTTCTCTTGAGAGTGCTATGGAGCTCCTCCCACTGATGTAGAACCAGGGAAGAATGCAATGGTGCTCTTCTTTCTCAATCTCTGATACCAAATGTTGGAATCAATAGAGTTATCTGATTCAAATATTTAGGAAGGATTGTTAAATATTCAAAGTTAAACTACTCAAGGTGTAACCAATAGGGTTACAAAAAACAATCTTCTACTTAATTTTGACAGCAACAAATTATACTAAGTGAACAATCTAATGATATATGTAACAAAACTATTACAAATAGAAAACATAACTTAACAACCTATCTCTCTCCGCTGTAGTTTATTCTATGATGTAGTAATTAATTAATCTAATACGAGAATAGTTATTTACAGATATATAGAGACAAGGAAAATACAAGTGCATTAATTAATATTTAGCAATTTACATGGTAACCAAGTTTATGATCAGGTCTTCATGCTCATGGAGATCCCATGAGATTAAATGTCAAAAACAGAGTAGAACCATGATAAGCATACCCACCTGTATGTTAGCATACTATAACTAGGACTAATTAAACTTTTAGGCATTTAAGTACATTACACTTTGTTTGATCATTCCTCTTATTTAAACCATGCACTTTTATTTGTGTACAAGATATATAGACAAATATAAGAAAAGTAAAACATAGATTCAAAAATTTTGCCTACATCTATTCTTCATGTCTAAATCAGTCGTTATCCCTGTAATACCTGTTAGGCTCCGGTATGGTGTTCAAATATAGGAGTGGACTCAGGAGGTAGCTGCATATGTGAAGATGAATTCTGAGCAGTAAATGTAACTTATATCATTGACAGTGTCTGCAAAGTCAGTATTGGCTTCCCTAGTGCATGAGTAATGACCCCCTTAAAATCCAACTTGTAATGAAACAACTTGCACAATAATAATATAATGTTAAATATGATGCAAATACTTGATAATAATATGCCATTTCGAGGGGGAAACCTTCTAGTCCACTTCAAGGGGGATACCTCCAATATTCTTCAATAAGAACTCAATAATCCACATGATGATAATAACCTACCTATACCTCCCATATATACTATACTTATGCCTAGGATATCATCTAGGCTGACCTAGATAACCCTATATAAGCCTTAGGCCGACCTAAATAACTAAATGACAATATAAAAATGATAATATGACTTAATTAAGAGTTAAGGTAGCCACAAGCCGACTACTCATAACACTATACACACTATAGGGTTAAGGGCATAACATTGCCCTCCTCTTTACAAAAGCATTGTCCTCAGTGCTAGATTTTCTTTTTCTTCTTCTTCATCTCCTTTTTTACTTCTGCTTCTTTTTCTACTGCTGCTTCTTGTTCCTACTCTTGTCTTGCTCTTGTTCTTGTTCTTTCTCTTTCTCTTTTTTAGGACTATATCATATTAGGATCATAACACAACTGAAGTTGATGGGGATTCAAATCTCAACTGAATAAGCTACACCAGTGGCTTTTTAATCTATATATGACTTCAGCCTTGTATTTTATAAACTCCACCCGTGCATTCTGCTGCTTCATATACCTTCCTTGTACTTTCTTTCCACCTGCAATACTAGCTTCATAGTAAGTCTAAATTTGTACTACTTGGCTTCAAGGGAAATTTCTTTCTTTCAAGAGAACATTTATCTTTTTTCTAAGTACTCAAGCATAGCTAGCTTTTAATGCCTTTCTTCAAGCCGCCTTTTTTTTGCAAGGCTTAATTTTATTTGTATCAATTTACTTCCATTCATTTCTCTTTGCATCAGGTTCTATCGTTACTTTTGCATGTAGAGTTGTTTTCTTGGCAGCTTCACTTTCTTTCATCTGCATTTCACTCTTTTGTTTCCTGCATCTAGTCTTTTTTATTCTATAATTATTGTTTTAAAGATTTTTCTCTGAGCATAATCTTTGATCTGTCAGACTGAACTATTTGTACTATTGCTTGTTGGGCAGCTATTCTGACTTCTAACACTGATATTTTAACTAAACTTGTTGGCAAATTTCTTTTGTGATCTGGCCAAAATGTAATTCAGACTCTGGGAACTTTCCTCACGGTCATGTGATAGTTTATCCATTGCCATTTGGATATCATGAACATCTTGTAATTCAATCTTTCCAGCTTGTATATTAAGAGACAACACAATATTCCGATGCTTGGAACTTGAGGAGTTCTTTACTTATATCATGCGAAAACATTAAAGGTAGTCAGTTAAACCAATAATCAACTTCATCAACCAACTTTGCTGTGCGTTCCTGCCACATTGCAAGGTGCA
>VDFB02254571.1:0-28854 GCA_007258455.2 Sequoia sempervirens
TATGACTAGAATTACAAACTGTATAACTTCTGCCTTATGCTCAGGTCCTTATCTGATCTCTCAACTAACTCGAACTGCTCCTCAATGAGATTTAATAGAACAGAAAGGATATAAACTCAACTGATCTGCTTCTTCTACAATTCGTACTTTTAACAGATATGAAAAACAATGAATATCAAATTGAATAAATAGGAGAGAAGGACCGAATGAATATAAATACAAATATAAGAAGAAGACGTGACTCTTCAAGATAGTTAAGTCGGCCTTAACAATAACAACTTCCTTAACAAATTAATGTCGGCCTCCTTGATGATCGCGCCTCCTCCAAGGTACGGGATTTCAAGATAACAAATATTAATTATAGTTAGACACATAAGACGTGTCTCTTCATTAATTCGTCTCTATCAATTAAATAGACATAGTCTACCATTTAATTGATCTTGAATATGCGTGGCTGGAAGATGCGACTGAAGCTGCATCGAACATCAACATTTTCCTCTTTTCATTCTTTGGAGAAAGGCGGTCTTTCACTTTTTATTCATTATCTTTCTGGGTTACTTGGAGCAATTCTTGGCGTTTTTAGCCAAGGTCTTTGAAGTAACTTTGTGTCATGATTAGTGCTGATTGAAGAACTTTGAGTTTTGAAGGTTTCAATGGTTTCTCATAACTCACCATATAGTTGTCAATCTTCCTTTTCTCAATAATGACTATTCATCGAAGAAAAAAAGTTTTTTCAATTTTCACTCATTATGTTTATTGTGGTTTTCTAGAGCAGTTCTCTACATTTATTCTAGGCAAGGGTTACCCATTTTTTATTTTGATCCATTCCACATATTGTCCCTTAGACACGGGAGAAAGTGCAAAAAAACCTCAAAATATGTACATCTTATAAGGGAGATGCACCATATAAATGCAGAGAGAAATCACTTGTTCCATGCGATTTCCTGTATCCATTACACATTTTTGTCTCTATTTGTTGGGTTCAAATCAGAAAATCAAGAAAGGTCATAGTGACAAAAATATGTGCTAATAGGTCTAAAAATTATGTAAGTATTATGTTTAATTAAATCTTTGATATTTTGTCAAGTACATTTTTTGACATATATTTAAAACCATAGTATTTATCTCCTTATTTCTAATGTTTTTGGTCTACACTCTAGACCAAAGGTATTATGTGTTCTCAAGGGTGAAAGTTAAGTTCAATGTTCCTTCATTGGTAGAAAATAAATATCCAAAAAATTTCAAGAGATTACACACAAATACAAACTTATTGGGGTGGATCACCTAAGGAATCCATAGCATAATATACCACGTAATACAATATGATATTCATAATGATATATGCTTGGGGCAAAGTTTTTTTTTTATAAACTTAATCCTAGTAACATGTAGGGTGAGGTGACCTCAAGAGCTTGCTATGTTAACATGCATTCCAAAGTATCTTGTAAATTAAGGAAAAGACATTGGGCCTGGTAAGAGAGATTTATACACTTCTAACAATCCCCTTACTTCACCATTTAGAAGGTCTAGAGGAAGGAAGCATTTACCTACTGAAACTAACCCTAAAAAAGGTATCTACTTTCCACCCCCTATTGACATGTTGGATATGCTCAACTAGCTCACTGCATGGTTTATATCATATCCTACCCTATGTTTTTCCCTAGTTAATTTATTAACTATTAACCTAATTATTTGTTAGTATTGGTGGTTTCTCAATTGATTAAATGCCCCTTTTCAACCTTGTACTATTTATGTATGATGATTCAATGAATGGAAAGAAAAATTGCTGCTGATTTTTGTGTTTTATCCTATGTAAATTTCTTATAAGTGGTATCATAGTGGTTCTGATTTGAGGCCTGTAGAAGATGTGGAGTGACAATGGTTGAGGAGATGGAATGTGGAGCCAAGATTTATTAGATCAGATCAAAAAGAATCTGTTCGGTTGTGGTGTGATATTTGATTACTTCATTCAAAATAGCAAAAATGGTCTTGGGAATAAATCAGCAAATCAAAATATGATTTTTTTTTTCAAAAAGTCATAGTTTAATTGGGTTAGGGAAAAGATGCACCCAGGTTGGCACACTTTGGGATTATATCCCGATTCTTCGTTACCCTTCCATGTAGTTGACTTCCTTATGCAATAGATGCAAGTTGACATTGATATTGATCAAGACTTCTACTTTTTCTGCAGCCAGCTAGTTATGCTTCGCTGAGTGGATTAAGGATTGTGCACTCCAATTCCATTCAACAAAAAAGCTTGCAACTTGTTGAAATATGAAAGAAAATCAATACAACTTAATAAAAAATGCAAAAAAATGGCAAGTACTAAGAATGTTAAAAAATTAAAAAATTCTTACTTGTGATAGAATTTTGATTGCAAGACGTTGGAGGAACAAATAATCTTTCCCATGGAGTTACCACCATGTAGGAGCATCTTCCTTGTATAGGTCTTGAAGAGCACAAGTACTATGATCTTGTCTTGAGATGGACTTGCCAAATTCTTTCCTAATATTATCCACCACTTTTGAATCTGAAAATATTCTTCAGAATGCTATCTTGTACCCATTAGCAACTTCACTTTCTATACGGTGACCTTCTCTGGTAAAGAAAGTATCTCTATGCTATGATATTTGGGGGATGATGCATATGCAAGGAGGTGCAAGGGTGTGTTCATCTTGTTCTAGCAATCATGAATGATTTTTTCCACACTTTGGAAAAACGTTTCCTTGGGGTCATTCTCCTTCTATGCTATTATGAACTTTATTTTTTCTATCATAGAGTGAGTTGATGCCATCATAGATCTCCTCCAAACATGGTCAATTTGTATCAACAAACCTGATTATATTCATCATAAGCTCGATGAAACTCAAGACATAGTCCACACAAGCCAACCAATCATCATCCAGAATCAATGACTTGACCTTTTGGATCCTCGCTGAACTTGATTGTTTTCAAATACTCCATTGGTGGCTAATGACCATGGCATCCAACTCCTCTTGCACCTTCACAAGTCATCTCAAAACGATTGTGTGATGCATATTGTGTGTCAACAACTTAATGTTGTGTAAACTATAAGTTATTAACACATTAAAATGTAAGTAAATATGGCATAAACTAAATTTACCAGCAACAATTCAAAATTCAAGAAAGTCCTAAAGATGCCTTGTGACATATGATGGTTTATCACAAACATTTGAATCTCCTCACCCTTAGAATATATAGTTTTTACCCACTCTATTTGAGTGCCAATCGTTTGCATTGACAAGTTAAGAGAGTGTCTGGTACATGGTGTCCAAACAAGTACACACAGCTTTCCTCAACCAAAGCACTTGCTGCCTTGCAATTTTTTTGTGTTATCCATAATGACTTGGAGAACGTTATTAGCACCCACCATCTCTATGAACTCAATGAGGAATTTGGAAATGAAATCTGCATCCTTAACTTGCCCCTCACAATCAATTGCCTTCAAAAACATTGTCCCTTTGGGGGACATTGCAATAACATTTATTAAAGGTTGGTTTTTACAATCTTTCCATCCACCAAAAACAATGGACACTCTAGTTTTAATCCATGAATCTCTAATTGGTTTTAGTGATGTCTCTGCAATTTCTTTTTCTTTTTCATACCAAGGACCTATGTAACCAAAGGGTGTGCTACTAATAGCCACCACCATTTTCCGCCAATATGGTGATCTCACAAAGCTAAATGGAAGACCATCGACATAAATGCAATGTGCAATCTTTTCATTTGCAATATCTCTTGCTTCATTTTGAAATTTCTTAACCAATGGGCCTCTTTTTTGGGAACGAGAGGGATCTTCTTCTTGGATAGACATCATCTTCGAGAAAGGATGTTGGGGGGCCATTATTGAAGGAGAATTTGTAGGTGGCTTTAATCACGTTTTTTTTGGGACATGATGAGATTTTAATTTTTCTCTCTTATTCACAACATCAACTTCTTCTAGTTTACTAATGAATGTCATAATTTGTTCTTTTGGCAACCCCTTCTTGTTTGACCCTTGAATTATTTTTATTTCATGCTCACTCAGCACATAAATGAGCTTTTAGTCGACTATTTGAGCTCTTATATTGGATTCTGTACTGATAACATTTCCAAATAAAAGCCCAACCTCTTGGAAGTTTTTCAAGCATCATAACATATTTCTAGAGATACTTGATTATACTTAAAATGTTAATTTGTCACAAGGCCCAATTAACTTGAACTAGTAGCCATTCCAAATGTTACAAGAAATTGCAAAATTTTAAATTTAAAAAAATACAACCCTAAAAGTGTAAACTAATAAAAGTAATAGACCTTAAAAACAAACACTAAAAAGCATTTTGAAAAGTCTTGAAACTTTTTCTTTTCTCAAAAGAAATTCTCAAGAAACTTGAATTTTTTTGGTTAAGCTACTTACCTTACATCAATAGATGTCCTTTTGTGCAAGCTACATTCCTCACTTTGGAACTTTGCAATCATTCTCCTTTGAAAAAATACCAACAATCTTCCAAAATGAAAAAATGGCGAAACAATGAATGAATTTTTGTGATATAAGTTTGTTTTTTGTGAAAGAACTCGTAGTGTGGGTGTGTTTTAGGGTTTTAAGCACTTTTTAGGTTTTTTTAAAAAGTTTAATGTTAAAAAATGCTTTAAAAAATAGGTTTTGACTGTTTTTTTAAAAATCGTTGTTGTGGCCATGGGTACACTTGGGAGTGGCCTAGGAGCAGCCAAGGCACAACCTTGTGGCCCCTAGTACCCTCGGGCTGCCCCCATCTTAGGACTGATACCTTGACCGGTTCAGGGCCTGAGGATGTACGTGCAACTTAGGGTTAGGATCAAGGTTTTCAAAAAATAGAAAACATAGGGTTAGGGTTATAAAAAGTACCTGTAGTCGAAAAATTGGATAAAATTACCAGATTTAATCACTTTGCAGATTTAATCAGATAAACCTGGGAAAAAATCAGTAAAGGTGAGGAAAAAAAAGAAGCAAGCTTTTCATTAAAAATCATGAGGAAGAAGAAGTGTCCTCACTATTTATGTTAAAGGACAGTTTCATATATGCAGTTATATGGTAACTCAAGAAATGAAGAAGAATCTGTTCTACAGAAACTCAAATTGTGTATAGCCTCTGCCAATTTGAATGCTTTCACATTGTTGATATTGGTTTACCAGTACTTGATGAAACCACTATCATTGGCAGTGAGCATCCAATTCTCATTTTGATTCCAGACATTAATCGGACTGCTTGATCATAAACCTAAAGAATCATTTCAAAATTGCCCATTCCAAAGTGTGAACTCTGCACTTTGTGAAACAATGATGAGGCACCTTTCTAGTGGCATTCACACAACACAGTTGACAGATCATTGTTTTTTGTTTGTGGATGCATGCACAGATTGTGGCAAAGCTTGTTCCAGGATTATCTGGATAGGCAATGACAACATTTTGTGTTAAGGAAGATCCTCTTTACCAAATTTTCTTTAAAGCCATCTATTGAAGCTTGCTGGAGGAAAATTTTGATCTGAAGGAAAAACTCAAGTCTTTTCTTTGAAGCTGCACTAATGATCCACTTTGACCAAGTTCTTCCTCCAACAAACATTATGAAGTGCAATCTTATGCAGCAGATAATAGCCATGCCTGTTTTGTCATGAAGGTTAGAGTTGACATAGACTCTCTATGACCAATTAACATAGGTAACTGATCTTCTATACAACATGAGCAATATCCTGCAATCCAATGTCAATTTTGTTAACAAATATTTTTCCATCTGCAGATCCAGCAAAAGTAACCCCTTTATAGGATTTGATGTAATAGCTTTTCCATTCAAAACATGCAATGTCTTAATATTTTCAATGGAGTACATAGGACTGGTATATACTGATTTTATGTAGAGACTCAAGTAATTAGAAGGTAAAACCCAATATATTTTGGTAACCTTTGTTTAAAAAAATACACTAGGATAGATTTGATAGGCAAATGAGTGTTTTGTCTTTTGGAATAATAAGGATTTGTTCTTTTATGTATGTGGAGAGATAAGGGAGTTGTGTTCTGGAGCAATAAGGTGTTGGTTCAAAAGCTTGGACTCAGCAATTTGGTAAAAAATTGCCAAAACCTCAACAAAAAAAAAAAAAAAATCCTTAGAAAACATAAATTTCATGCAAAAGACAGTTATAAAACATATTAAATTAGTCTACATAACGTTGGGCAAGTGTTTTCTATTATATTTGAAAAAGAAATGGTACAATGTCTTTACTCTTATCAACAAGCAAATTGAAATACAACAATCAATATTATGATATGAATCTAATGATGATTGTAAATCATGATAAAAAATAATAATTGCATGCAAGATACAACTATTTATAATTGTTCCTTCCCTGTATACATTCTTGTGATGGTTGGTGTCCTTCTCATAGTTGAGTACAGCTCTGCCCTGGAACCAGAAGGTGATGATTCCTTGGGCTCAACATCATCATCAGCCATGATGTTGGCTAATCCAACACCTCCTACTTCTGCTACACCCTCCTCTGTTTGCCTCTCAAAATCAGCAATCTTGTCTGTTATAAACATGGGGTACTCATTCTAGGTAGTCCTATATTTGTCAATGCCTTTCAAGTTAATTGCTTACTGATTATTTTGAGCTATCATCATCTCTGCTGAAGTAGATTTTTTAATCAAATCAACAAATTGATCAGCACTTCCCTCAAACAATGAACTTTACTCAAGACAAATACAAGTGACAAAGGCTCAAATTTTGGCATTCAACATCTCTGTGTCAAACTGACAAGTAACCTGACAAAACATGCATAAAGGATGTTAGTATGAATTTTTTCGTCGGCATACAACATTGCAGGAGGAATTTGTGTAATTCACTGCACATGTCTTCGGATCTGCTGTGCGCACTGCCACTTTCTCTTTTCTCCTTCCATACAATCCTTTTATTAAAATGCCAGCTTTGATATAGCAGAAGTCTGTGTTTTGAAGAAATCCAGGGACAAAGATTTTCTCTTGAGAGTGCTATGGAGCTCCTCCCACTGATGTAGAACCAGGGAAGAATGCAATGGTGCTCTTCTTTCTCAATCTCTGATACCAAATGTTGGAATCAATAGAGTTATCTGATTCAAATATTTAGGAAGGATTGTTAAATATTCAAAGTTAAACTACTCAAGGTGTAACCAATAGGGTTACAAAAAACAATCTTCTACTTAATTTTGACAGCAACAAATTATACTAAGTGAACAATCTAATGATATATGTAACAAAACTATTACAAATAGAAAACATAACTTAACAACCTATCTCTCTCCGCTGTAGTTTATTCTATGATGTAGTAATTAATTAATCTAATACGAGAATAGTTATTTACAGATATATAGAGACAAGGAAAATACAAGTGCATTAATTAATATTTAGCAATTTACATGGTAACCAAGTTTATGATCAGGTCTTCATGCTCATGGAGATCCCATGAGATTAAATGTCAAAAACAGAGTAGAACCATGATAAGCATACCCACCTGTATGTTAGCATACTATAACTAGGACTAATTAAACTTTTAGGCATTTAAGTACATTACACTTTGTTTGATCATTCCTCTTATTTAAACCATGCACTTTTATTTGTGTACAAGATATATAGACAAATATAAGAAAAGTAAAACATAGATTCAAAAATTTTGCCTACATCTATTCTTCATGTCTAAATCAGTCGTTATCCCTGTAATACCTGTTAGGCTCCGGTATGGTGTTCAAATATAGGAGTGGACTCAGGAGGTAGCTGCATATGTGAAGATGAATTCTGAGCAGTAAATGTAACTTATATCATTGACAGTGTCTGCAAAGTCAGTATTGGCTTCCCTAGTGCATGAGTAATGACCCCCTTAAAATCCAACTTGTAATGAAACAACTTGCACAATAATAATATAATGTTAAATATGATGCAAATACTTGATAATAATATGCCATTTCGAGGGGGAAACCTTCTAGTCCACTTCAAGGGGGATACCTCCAATATTCTTCAATAAGAACTCAATAATCCACATGATGATAATAACCTACCTATACCTCCCATATATACTATACTTATGCCTAGGATATCATCTAGGCTGACCTAGATAACCCTATATAAGCCTTAGGCCGACCTAAATAACTAAATGACAATATAAAAATGATAATATGACTTAATTAAGAGTTAAGGTAGCCACAAGCCGACTACTCATAACACTATACACACTATAGGGTTAAGGGCATAACATTGCCCTCCTCTTTACAAAAGCATTGTCCTCAGTGCTAGATTTTCTTTTTCTTCTTCTTCATCTCCTTTTTTACTTCTGCTTCTTTTTCTACTGCTGCTTCTTGTTCCTACTCTTGTCTTGCTCTTGTTCTTGTTCTTTCTCTTTCTCTTTTTTAGGACTATATCATATTAGGATCATAACACAACTGAAGTTGATGGGGATTCAAATCTCAACTGAATAAGCTACACCAGTGGCTTTTTAATCTATATATGACTTCAGCCTTGTATTTTATAAACTCCACCCGTGCATTCTGCTGCTTCATATACCTTCCTTGTACTTTCTTTCCACCTGCAATACTAGCTTCATAGTAAGTCTAAATTTGTACTACTTGGCTTCAAGGGAAATTTCTTTCTTTCAAGAGAACATTTATCTTTTTTCTAAGTACTCAAGCATAGCTAGCTTTTAATGCCTTTCTTCAAGCCGCCTTTTTTTTGCAAGGCTTAATTTTATTTGTATCAATTTACTTCCATTCATTTCTCTTTGCATCAGGTTCTATCGTTACTTTTGCATGTAGAGTTGTTTTCTTGGCAGCTTCACTTTCTTTCATCTGCATTTCACTCTTTTGTTTCCTGCATCTAGTCTTTTTTATTCTATAATTATTGTTTTAAAGATTTTTCTCTGAGCATAATCTTTGATCTGTCAGACTGAACTATTTGTACTATTGCTTGTTGGGCAGCTATTCTGACTTCTAACACTGATATTTTAACTAAACTTGTTGGCAAATTTCTTTTGTGATCTGGCCAAAATGTAATTCAGACTCTGGGAACTTTCCTCACGGTCATGTGATAGTTTATCCATTGCCATTTGGATATCATGAACATCTTGTAATTCAATCTTTCCAGCTTGTATATTAAGAGACAACACAATATTCCGATGCTTGGAACTTGAGGAGTTCTTTACTTATATCATGCGAAAACATTAAAGGTAGTCAGTTAAACCAATAATCAACTTCATCAACCAACTTTGCTGTGCGTTCCTGCCACATTGCAAGGTGCATTTGATCAAGTTGTGTGGCACATATGTATGAAACTGAATCAACTGTCTATGAACAGACTCAATTTAATAAAATTAATTTGATTCCAATTTTTTCCCCAACTAAAAGTTAATTTTACAATTGATCTATAATATTTACTGGACTTATTGGCTACAATATGAACTGCATTCTCACATTTAAAACTGTTTAACCATAAAAATTGACTATCATTATATTTGTATGATTATGTGATTTTAATAGGTTGTATATAACTTATTTTTATTAATGCATGTCTTGCCTTCTCACCCACAATGTTGAACTTGTAACTTACAGTGACACAGTTATGTGTATAATTTTTGATAAAATAACCCTTAGGCCTTTGTAGAAATCCTCAATTCTGGTTTTAATTTTGGCTATTCTTTTACTTTATCCTGCTTCTTGATTTCTCGGTTGGTTTCTACCTTGTTTTGCAATGGTTATTGTTCCTGTGAATGTTCTAGCTTGAGGAAGGTTTTTTTTTAATTGTGGATTACCATTTATGATCCCTTGATAGATATCATTGAATGTGTACATGTATTTTGTTTTATCTGTGCCTTATTATCATGCATTTTTTTGCAACAGGTTGGACTGCCTCTTGTACAACAATATCTATTTCAGTTTGAAAAGCTGGTTAAGGAACAACTGCCAAGACTAGGAGCACATTTTGATCAGGAAATGATCAACCCAAGCATGTATGCAAGCCAGTGGTTTATAACAGTGTTCTCCTATTCATTCCCTTTCCCATTAGCTCTTCGGATTTGGGATGTTTTTCTTCATGAGGTTTGTTTCCAAATCTCCTGTTTTTGCTTTATTTCATTTTTTATAACTACATTACAAGAAAGATATAAATATTAGAAACTTATTAAAGTGGTTAATTTTACATCAACTAAGAATTGTAACTCATGAGTGTCTATCCTTTTATATGAACTAATGTCTGAGCGCTGTGTCTAGTTACTGGAATTTTATTATAATTTTTTTGAAATTTTGAAATAAGATAATATTTGTTTTATTATGATGATGATGAAGAATGTTAAAATTCTTTAGACCAACATTATCCTTTCCCTTACTTTAATGATGAAGCCACTAGTTTAAAATTTGATGCTTACATTTCTAAATTGTACCAAGAACATTATCTTGAAAGGCTTTTGTGTGCCATATTTCTGCTTTGTTTTAATCATCCCCCATAAGCACTCTGCAATTGCCCGATATTTGACTACGGCATTCATTTTATGTTGCTAGTGGATAAAGACTTTTATTAATTCCCTGAGAATCTAGTTTTTGTATTTCTAGGGCATGTATCGCCATCATTGCATATTTTTCTAAATGAATATTAACCTTTTATAAATATTAATTGCATGGACTTTCATCCTTTAGCCATCTGATATGAGTGCACTTTTTATTAATTATTGTTTTATATTTTAATGAAAAATATATTATGTTTAAAGAGATGCCAAAGTTTCCTAGTCTTGATAAGCCCATAAATAAATTTGAAAAGAAAAGATATTTAACATAAGACCAAGTATAAAGCATGCCTTATTGGATGAATCCTTTAGCCATCTGATATGAGTGCACTTTTTATTAATTATTGTTTTATATTTTAATGAAAAATATATTATGTTTAAAGAGATGCCAAAGTTTCCTAGTCTTGATAAGCCCATAAATATATTTGAAAAGAAAAGATATTTAACATCAGACCAAGTATGAAGCATGCCTTATTGGATGAAAAATAAATGCTGTGAGAAAACAGGAAAACAATCTATAAGTTCATAAGAACTGAAGCAATTTGAGAAGATTTAGTCTGCCATCTCCCTCTCTAATATCTGGGGGACCATACCTTGAGGCTTGGACCACATTTCAATGTTGTAGGGTAGTTGATGACTCACAGAGCTGAATCGGCCGTTCTGGTTCAATACTTGTTTGTCAATTGCAGTAAACTAAGTACTCATTGTCAAGTATGCAACCATCATTATAAATCATTGCCACACTGATCACAAACAATATAAATAATAAAATGGTTATTGCTGCCACTTGGGAACCGATCTTACCTTTAGTCATTTTGACACAAATAGTTTTGCCACTAATACGATTTTGTGGCCTCTCACTAGTATTTGACAAGAGGACAGTGACTCTGTCCTCTAGTAGATTTGCTACTTAGCAAATTTGGCTTTGAGGCTTAGTTCCGGAATGTCCCCCCTCAAGATGGACGTCATGTGCAAGCAATAGTGTATCCAGTTACAATCGAAGCAATTTTTTTTTTTTTACACTTTTGGATTTTGAGACATATTTTTGATGACATGACAACTAACAAATCATGCATTGAAGAAGAAAAAATGGATCGTATTCTAAACAAAATGATACAACTTGACTTTGACTTGCTTTGACAACATACAATCTTTTTATTGGACTTTTAGACTGACACAAAGTATCTTTATAAGAAATAAGTCATTTTGAGACACTAAACCGACAATAACTAGAAAATAAATTATAATAATGTCATGTCCCCCAAATTGTAACACTAAAATATGAATCATTGAAATACAAACAAATAAATAAAACGAATAAAAAAATATATTTTAAAAATATAAAAAGAAATATTATTAATTTGATATATTTGCCATTATTAAATATCTTTTCTGTTATTATTTTAGTATATATATTATGATAATAATATTTAATTTGTTAGTATTTTTATTTTAATAATTATAATTATATCAAATTAACAATATTTCTTTTTATATTTTTAAAATATATTTTGTTATTTGTTTTATTTATTTGTTTGTATTTCAATGATTCATATTTTAGTGTTTCAATTTCGGGGACATGACAGCTTGGTGTAATAGCTTCGGCGGACCTATCATGCTTTTCATCCATTTCCCCTTATGATCTAACTCTCAATGTGAATTATAAATATTATGTGGTTTAAAACATTGCATGATATGAATAGATAAACACTTATTATATGTCTGATTATGTGAATTCTATTCCAACATTATCTAACATGATTTGTAGGACCTAACCCGAGATTCATCTAGTTAAAGTATTTAGTTGATAAGTTGTAACCCTAACTACACTAGCTTATATTTCTAGAGCAAAAATTTGGGTTTCCTTAAAAGGGGACATTACAAATAACAATATACCACAATGAAACTATTAAAACTTAAACTTCAATCTTTGCAGCCTCCCTTGGGATTCCTTTATTTTCATCATTAAATAAATGTAAACTCTTATTTTCATCATTAAATAAATGTAAACTCAAAGGCAATGAATTGTCCATCTCCATTTCTTGATTCCACTACTTGTATGCACCAACTAGAATAGTATAAATCAACACGCCTTGGCTTATTATGCGTTGGTACTGATGGGTATGGAACTGCCTTTGTGATACAGAAGTATGTCCCTCCAGCACCAACAATGCCAAAAATTTGCCCCTTGAGCAAGTTTCCAACAGAAAAGTAAGGTAGCCAAGCTTCAAATAAGCCTGCCTTCACAAACTGATGTTCTTTAACTACTCTTCTAGCAGCTTCTATAGTTAACGACACTGCCAACTTAGTAGTTGTTTCTGTTAGAACTGTTGATGTTTAGAGCAGCATCGGTCGAGTTTTCCAACACGTATCTCATGGAGATAATAATTAAATGGAGCCTCCGTCTATTTAATTATTACATGCGATTTAATGAAGAGTCATTTCCTTTGATAACTAAGCATTTATTAAGAGATGCAAATTATGCAAGAAGGCACGATTTCTTAAGAGGCGATCTTATTGTTTATTATTTAAGGCCGACATGATGTTAATGAAGTGGCGTGATCTCTCAAGGAAGCACAAGTTCTTATGTGGCCGACTCTTGCCTATTGGATGCGTCTTCATGAAGAGGCGTCTCCCTCCTTGATGGCCGACTTAACTTGAAGAGTGATGACCTTCCATTTTGTATATATATCCATGACATTCATTCATTTGTATTATTTATTCAGTCATTCCATTGTTATCTGGTCAAGTGCATCTTCATACTCAGTTTATAGAAGGAGCAGATTGTAATTAAGAAGAAGTCTGAGATATCTACAGTCAGGTTGAGTTTCTCAAATCTGTATTTGCATCATCAATGATGCTGTGTATTGGTCATCCTATTGGCCTCTTGTATGTGTAATGTTCTTGTTGAACAATCAATAATATAAGAGATATTATTGGCTGGGTTTTTCTCCCTCAAGAGGAGGGTTTTCCCAGGGTATTTGCTGTGTACTGTGTAAATTTGAATTAATTTCTGTGCATTAATCTGATCATTAAAAATTTAACATGGTATTAGAGCGGGTTTGAGAAGATCGTGATCAGATTTATAGCGATACTCTTTTCTCTTCGTCTTAATTCTTTGTCTATCTCTACATCAATCAAGATGGTGATCGGATTAAAGATCGAGGATAGACTTGAGGGAGCTTCCAACTTTACATCATGGAGGTTTATAATCATGCTCACATTGGAGGAGAATGATTTGGCAGAGTTTGTGGAGACCAAAGTTCCCGAACCTAAAGAGGAAGAAGAGAAGTTGCAATGGAGGAAGAAAGACATCAAGGCGAAGAAGTTGTTGGTTGATTCCGTCAAAGACCATATTGTGCCGATTGTCTCCAAGTTGAAGACAGCGAGGGATATGTTCAAAACTTTGGAGGAAATGTATGAAATCAACAACACCAGCCGGGCACTTGCCTTGAAGCAACAACTTCATCATGTTAAGATGGCAGAAGGAGAATTTGTCATCACCTACTTCATGAAGATTTCCGAATTGAGAGATCAGCTCTCTACCATTGGTCATATTGTTGATGACAAGGATTTGACCATGCTGGCTCTTAATGGTCTTCCTTCATCTTGGGAGTCTTACATTCAAGGAATCAGTGCGAGATCGAAACTTCCTAAGTTTGATTGATTGAGGGCAGACTATATTCAAGAGGAGTCGAGGTTGGCTACGAGAGGTATTGGTCGAAGCTCTACAAATGAAGATATTCATGTTCTTTCCGCTCAATCATCGAAGAAGGAAGGAAAAAGAGGAAAGAAAAGATACTTCAAGAGGAATAGAGATAAAGGGTCAGATGGTGCTCCCGCATTCAAGAAGAAGTGGGACCTCTCACAAGTCCAATGCTTTCGTTGTGACGATTTTGGTCACTATGCAAAGGATTGTCCAACCAGGCCTAATCAACATGCTTCATTTGCGGATATAAATAAGTTCTCTCCTCAAAAGGATTCTAGGTAATTTCTTTTCTAAGTCATGGGCCTATGTTCAAGCCGTGAAGGTTGTGTGTTGATCTGTGCTCAAGAGCAACGTATCTTGCATCCATCAGAATATTTAAAGAGATAAGTCTTCTTTGTTTGTTAAGTTATATCTTTTATTTGGATCTTGTAATTGGTAAAGAGAGATAGTGGTTTCTCTTGAATTATGTTTACTAGCGTAAGATCCTTTGAAAATTTCATTTATTGCTAGTCATTTCATGTTGGTTGTGAAGATTTATGAGTGTGACTCTGAAATAAAAGGAGAATTGAAAGTTCGATGGTGATTGGTCACATCGATATCATTCTCTAATGCATGAACTATGATAGAGCCTTAAACTCTTGGAGAGAGTTGGTTCTACATGCTAACCGCATAATGCATTCAAGAAATCTATAGTTGTGCAGATTGTTTTTTTGTTGTGCTGAGTTTGGCACTCTCGAGAGGAGTAAAAGATGGAAGAAAGAGTTATATCAAAATTATATAAAGATAAGTTTCTTTAGCCCTTCATTCTGATCTTTTGATATATTTCTCTTTAGGCTGATTTATTTATTCATGTTTTAAAATTATTCATAAATTTTTATGTGTTCATGCTATAACCTGAGATAGTAAACCTTGTATGATTCTAGTCTTGATATTTCTTTGGATAGTCATAAACTGTTAGTAATCTCTCTCGAAATGCTTTGTGAACAGCTAGAAGCAGGAAAGTGATGAGAGATTGCTTAGCGATGAAAAGATTGAGGCATCTTATGAGGAAGTCATGCCAACCAAAGAAATGATCAAGCATGAAGTCACAACTTGCAGCCATGGGACTGAGTCGGTGGCTAGAGGGAGTTCACTTCCAGAAGTCTTCTTTGCAAGCTCTAAAGCAGGGATCAAGAGGGAGTTTTTTGACTCATTGAGAAGAAGTGAAGGTTGTAGTGTTGCAAGGCCAAGTACTTAAAGATTCGGAGGGAGCCTACTGAACCTATAGAAGATGGTTGTGTTGCTGATCGAAAGAGCACCTCTGGATGCTGTTTCAGTTGAGGTCTGCGATGACTTCCTGGTGTAGCAGGAAGCAGTCTTCAGTGGCACTGAGTACAGCAGGGGCCGAGTTTATTGCAGCTTGTGTGGCAGCTCGAGAAGCAGTGTGGCTTCGTAAGCTCCTTGCAGGATTTTTTGGACAATCAATGGAGCCTACTATCATTCATTATGATAATCAGTATTAGTGATCCTTGATAATGAGTTCTTCTTTGAGAGAAGTTCGAGGTGAAATCCCTTGTTAATGCATTTTCCTCTGAGACGGAGGAATTTGAGGTGCAAACCCTTGTTAATGCATTTTCCTTTGAGACGGAGGAATTTGAGGTGCAAGCCCTTGTTAATGCATTTTCCTCTGAGACGGAGGAATTTGAGGTGAAAGCCCTTGTTTCTACCCTCTGAGTTGAGTCATGGTGGATGTCATGTGTGTGACTCCATGACATATGTTGTACTTGTGTTTCACCCTCTGAGAGAGTCATGGTGAAAAGTCATGTTGAGATGACAACATCACGCAAGTGATGAACACTTGTACTTACCATAGTATGGTTGTAGCCATTATGGTTGATATCGTGTTGAGGCGATATCTAATATCACGCTGAGGTGATATTCTTCTTTTCACCATAGTATGGTTGTAGCCATTATGGTTGATATCGTGTTGAGGCGATATCTGATATCACGATGAGGTGATATTCGTTTCCACAATTGATTGTAGCCATTGTGATAGACATCACGTTGAGGTGATATGTCTTGTGCAGCTGGAAGTACTCTCCCTAGCTGAGAGGGAGTGTTGATGTTTAGAGCAGCATCGGTCGAGTTTTCCAACACGTATCTCATGGAGATAATAATTAAATGGAGCCTCCGTCTATTTAATTATTACATGCGATTTAATGAAGAGTCATTTCCTTTGATAACTAAGCATTTATTAAGAGATGCAAATTATGCAAGAAGGCACGATTTCTTAAGAGGCGATCTTATTGTTTATTATTTAAGGCCGACATGATGTTAATGAAGTGGCGTGATCTCTCAAGGAAGCACAAGTTCTTATGTGGCCGACTCTTGCCTATTGGATGCGTCTTCATGAAGAGGCGTCTCCCTCCTTGATGGCCGACTTAACTTGAAGAGTGATGACCTTCCATTTTGTATATATATCCATGACATTCATTCATTTGTATTATTTATTCAGTCATTCCATTGTTATCTGGTCAAGTGCGTCTTCATACTCAGTTTATAGAAGGAGCAAATTGTAATTAAGAAGTCTGAGATATCTACAGTCAGGTTGAGTTTCTCAAATCTGTATTTGCATCATCAGTGATGCTGTGTATTGGTCATTCTATTGGCCCCTTGTATGTGTAATGTTCTTGTTGAACAATCAATAATATAAGAGATATTATTGGCTGGGTTTTTCTCCCTCAAGAGGAGGGTTTTCCCAGGGTATTTGCTGTGTACTGTGTAAATTTGAATTAATTTCTGTGCATTAATCTGATCATTAAAAATTTAACAAGAACACCCAGAGTGTTGCCCACTGGGACACCATATTTATTTGTGGTATTGATATCAAGTTGTTGTAACCAACAACCATATAGCTATATGCACTTCCTCTTGCTCTCTTGAGGTGCCAAATAGGGTTTCTCCCCAATCCTTTGTCAGTTGGCCAATGACACAATCACATTTGTCAAAAATTAGTGCATGAATGTCTCGGACACATAAGATTGTCTTCTTCTCCATGCCAAGACAACAATTAGCGAGGATCAAGAGGCAGATCCAGCTCATGCCAACCATGGGTTTGGTGTTGATGACCCTATGTTTAATCGATGGATTCTGCACCTCTATTGTCAGTGACTTTGCCATTGCACTTGTACCTCCCCTAATACCTCTTCTTATCATTTCTTTGCTCATTGTCAAATATAACTGGATCTCCTTCTCATCTATTCCACACAACTAAGTAGATGGGTTGACTTTGTTATGCTTTTCTCATTTGCAAACACTTCTCCCTTCTTCGCAACCACGGTTCTTCAATCACATGCACAAGATCATGTTTGCTCTAATATCATGTCATAGATTTCAGAATAATGCAATAATATTATGCTTCTATACTTCATTCAATGAAACATATTACAAATTTATAGGACTTACATCTCCTAAATTCTAGGAGAGCTCCTATAGCCACTTCTTTATATAGACAAGTTGTTTTAACAACACATAATTAAATCCCTACAAACACTCATACAACCAATATCACAATATTATATTATCCTATTGTTCACAACTTCATACTATCAAACCTATTGCAACGGATTCATGTCTAGATCTAGAAATATAACTAATGATGCATTACTCAATCTAAACAAAGTGTTTTAGGTAGATTGTGATGCAAATATGACAGCCATTGGAGGAGTGTTAAGCCATGAAAGAAGGCCTGTAACATATTTCAGCAAGAAGTTAAATGAAGCCAAAAAAGAGTACTCAATTTATGATCAAGAGTTTTATGTTATTATTCAGGCGCTTAAGAAGTGGAGGCACTACTTGTTACCAAAGGATTTCTCAACCTTGCCTTCAATGATCTCATGCAACTACAATAATTAACCATATATATAGGATACACCATCAATAGATGTAAATGTACAGCCAATGTGGGATAGTAGGAAATATAGTCACATGTAGTACAACTCCACTAAACAAGTACAAGTCATATGATGCAAGTGCAACCCACCCACGTATATACCTAGCTAAGCACACTTATCCTAACCTAGGTGCATATAATGCAATGAAGTAATTAACTAAATGCTAGAAAATAAAATAATGCACCAACCTTCCAATTGTTAGTTTTAGGATCAGATCTGACAGAAATGCAGAAATACAACACATGAACAATAAACACAGCAATTTACTCTGGGAAAACCCTCCTTCTCGAGGGAGAAAAACCCAGCCAAGAATATCTCTTATATATTGAATGAAAGAGCAGAAATCTGCTTACAATCGGGGCCAAACTCTAGGCCGGTCTGAAATAATAAAACACAGCACCTCTCCTAGATGTGAATGTACAATTACAATGAATTCTCCTTGATGTCGATTTTCTCTAAGCAAAATAATAATCTGCTGTAGATATGCGAACTCCTGATAGGTGCAAATTGTCTTTAGAATGAATTGATTGATAATAAAAATGAAATGATCATCACCTTCTATATATACAATGTAAGGTGCCTCTTCACAAGCAAGGCGACTCTTCACAAGGGTCGGCCTCATTCAAAAATAATATTTATATATAGCAAGTCTGACTTGCCTTGGAATTATTTATTTATCATATATTGCAAATTTATAGGAGAAAGAAATCTCCCGCCGCTACTTACATCAACACCAATCCCACCCCTTCACCCCTAAGCATAGCCTAGGTGGGTAGAAAAGATAGAATGGATCCCTACCAATGTGTAGGCATGTTAGGTATCCATGTATAAAATGTGTCCCTCAAGAAAGTTTGAAGAATAAAGCCTCATGTGAGAGAAACTTCCCCTTTAGAAAAAAGGATCCTCCTATTTCTCCCCAATAAAAGAGAGACCCTCCCAAATAGAGAGACAAAGGCGAGGACTAAGTAGCCCCCACTGAAGAAGTAGCATTTTCCCTTTCTTGAAAGGAATGATGGAAGAAAACTTATAATGTATGATGCCTTTGGAAGTTGCTTAGATGTTGCGATGTTGGTGCCACAATCAAATTAGGAGTCCCAAGTGTAATTGAAAAAAGTGACAACCCAAAACCATGTGGAAACTAATGTAGAATAAGAAGAGAAAACAAAAAGACAACTTTCATGGAATTGTCATCGAAGAGGATATGAATGTGCTCATTGGTGTGCTGCAAATCTACAAGATAGGATTCACAAAACAAGCTAGAAAGACTAATCAAGTACTCCCAAGAAGTTGTATCATGAAGACTATGCAGATCTCACAATGTTGAATCTCTAAATCCATGGATGTAGTGCTAGACTTGGTAGAAGCAGGAGATGATGAAGATGGAATGTCAACACATACCTCTAGAACCTCAATTGATGTCAAAACCTGAAGTTTCAAGTGACCATACTTACGTCTCTTGGAAAAAGTCCACACTAGATGGCTAAGTGCGAACATCCACCAAAGGAATATCAGGACCAAAATGTAAGGTGTAAATTCTAGATTGATCATTTGTTTTCTCACCTACAACAATATCACTACTCTACAAATCCTGAATTATCCCAAAATTTGGAGTGAACTCAGCACTCTTACATGTCCCAATATGTATAATTTGATAGATAGAAAGGAGATTAGTTGAGAATAATATTATGTAAAGGACATTACTAAATGATCATTTGTTGATGTCATTAAACCCTCTACTACAAACATATGTATATGTGTTGTTACCCATCAAGATATGGGGTGGAGAATAAGTCCCAAATGAAGAAAACACATTTTGTGATGAAGCCATATGATGTGAAGCTCCAAAATCAAGGATCTATTTCCATAATTCAGAATGTGCAATAGCAACTAGTGCCTTGCCCTTCGATTTCTCTAACTATTAAGAAGAGAAAATGAACCCCTTAGCATGGTCGAAGGTAATTTGATATAGTTTATTTGTAGCAGATGCTTCAGCTCATCAATTTGTTTTGCATAACACTTATGTTCATCATGCCCAAGATTCTAACAATATGCACATTTGGGCTAATCCTTCTTAGATGAATCCCTTTTGGAAGAGAAATTGTCATGTTCTTCTATGGAAGTAGATGTGGAGTCTTGTTTAGTGTTCTTTTGCTTGTTTTTTTCTTCTATTTGCTACAAGAATTCTTCTCGTCTTTTGCAAACAAACCATGTGATTTTGAACATTTCAAGGTGCCGATTTGAATAAGCTTATCTTGTTCCCAAGTGAGTGACAACAAAATCCTCAAAAGTAGGCATTTTAAACTCACTCCCCAGGGCATTAATACCATGTAAGTTTGTTGATGGGGCAAACTCCAAAACTTTGATGACACAAATAAGCCACAATAGCAAAAGCACAATTGAAGATTATAGAAATGCAAGATGACTGCTATTCCAATGTGGATGTGATTTTATTGACAAGGATGTTCAAGAGTGAGCTAGAACTACCAAATATGTACCTTTGTAGAGAATTTTCTTTGCAAACCAAGGTTTCTAAGGCCTTTGGACAAATTTTTCTAATTTTGAAGATTTGATAGGGATTCCTAGGGTTTTTAGGCCTTGTGTACACAATTTTAGCGTTGAATTTGACCCGAAATGTTCCAAAATATGAGTAATTTGATGATACCCAAAACAAAACTCCACCAAACCCAAGTAGATCTCACCTCTATATCTTGATCTCGACCAAATGAAGGGTTATTTAGAAATTTCAAAGCCTCCAAATTTAATATTTTATTATGCCTTTTGGTTGTCCATGAAGAGGGGCGTGGTTTTTTGTACGTGGTTTTGTACCTCTTGTTTTGACTTACCATTTGTGGTTTTACCTCCCACAATTTCTATAAATCTAAGTTACCGGTTCAGGCATGGGTGCAGATATGGGTCAAGAACAGGTACAACGGTACAACATTTTTTTTCCTTGGGTACGAGTACAGGAAAATATATATATAAATGTGTGTGTGTGTATGTATGTATCATGTGTCTATGTAGTACAAAATTTAAACTTATATAATATAAAACAATGATATTCATAATTGTCAATAGAAAAAATATTTAAATACCTCATAATTTGCAAAAATGAAAATACTCATACATTCATAATTCAATGATTTGTAAAATGTCAATACACAATGAAAATTACAATCAATACGTGTGCCATTTTCACAATTTTGTCACTTAAGGCAAGCATTTTTTTGTTTATAGAAATGCTTTAAAAAATTACTTTTTTTTTTGCTTTCTTTTGGAGAACCCTTGGGTCCCACTAGGTTCGGCCTAGGTTCACCCAGGGTCCCTCCTAGAAACCCAGGGTGCCTGGGAGGGACCCTAGGAGAACCCAGAGAAGAACCAGTAAAGAACCAAGACCCAATGGGGGGCAAAAGAGAAGAACCCGGTAACTTAGCTATAAATTGGAGCCATGAGATGGCAGTTTCATGTTGAGTTCTTGCAGGTAACAGGGTGCTGCTGGGTTGATCAGAGATCGGTAGTGAAGTGTATTATTTTGTACTCTCATTTGAAGATTAATAATATACTTGCCATTTTTTCTCATGTGGAGTTTTTTCCCAGAAGAGTTTCTCCATGTAAATCTAGTGTTATATTTTGTTTGCTGATTTTTACATTGTGATGTATGTTGCAATCACATGTTTAAATCTCATTTTTAGATCTGAATTTGCTTGCATAAGTTCATATTGTAGCTTTCCTTCACCTTGTTTTCAATATGAAGAACAAATAATGTATTTACATTGGGTTTAACATTATAGATAAAATTATTGAAAACACCAGCCATCACATTTGTTAAAGGTAGAGGAGGAAATTTTGTGAAGCATTTGTAGTTTTCTGATATGTAAAATTCAACTTAGCTTTTAAGTGCCTTTCCAATTTAAATTTAGTATCTCTGACATTTATGAAATCGGTGCATTCTATGTATGCAGGGTGTAAAAATTGTTTTCAAAGTAGGATTGGCACTACTTAAGTATTGTCAAGATGATTTGGTGGGTACCATATAAATCTCAAAACCTTTCTATTTGCTTAATCTAGAATTTTCTTTTCATTGGAAAACTGGCGTATTGATCTTAAAATGGTTTATTGAATGGCCAGGTGAAATTGCCTTTTGAGAAACTAGTATATGCTTTGCGCAACTTCCCAGATGATGCTTTGAATCCCGACATGCTGTTACCACTGGCATATTCAATCAAGGTTTTATCTACACCTTGTGTTTGACAATTTACTTGTGCCTTGCTAATATTTAACATGCCAGCACAGTATTTTTTTCCCTCAACCTTCAACTTGCAGACTCATCCCTATGCTTGTATGTTTTCGTCTTCTGCTTGATATCTTTACTGAATCACAAAGAAAATCAACTTATTTGTAGTTCATATGCTGTTTTTATCATTAAGAATAAAATCCAAATATTCCCTTGCCTACAACATGAAGAAAATTTTATCTAAATAGTAGTGTCTTGTTAGTCTCTCTATCTCTGTATGCAAAATATTGGTTCAGTAAGATATACCCCAGCGATTTCAATTTTCTATACCCAAAGGAAACTGTCATATAGTGCCTTATAATATTATATTATATGCCTTGACTATTGAGTTCTGCTTACAACCTTCAAACAATAGACAGTTACATTATTTAAATAAGCTCTATTCATCCACTTGTCCTTCCTGTATTACACATTAAAATAGTTGCCCATTTATTCTAGAGCTATTGTTTGGGTTGCATGCAACCCTCTCCTCTGAATGCTCAGAAGCAGTTTTGTTCCAATAATAACCAATTAACACTTATGTAGGGTTAGACTTTTTATGCTTTTCCTCATATCACCAATGGACTTGTGCTAGCTATCAGCACGGTCTGTGCTTCCCATCCCTGTTGTCTGCACATATCCATTAATGTTGCTTCCTAATGCCTGTTAATATCCAATAATGTTGTTTCTTAAAGCCTGCTACTTGCTGGCAAGATCCATCAGGCTTAGGAATTCGCTAGTTTACTTGCATACTATATTTCTTTCTTTGAACTTGGTATTTCTCTTTGTATGCCCAAACTGATAAATGTTTAAAAATAGTGGAAAGCAAAGACTTAAATCAAGATAACGAGTTTGATTATGAAACCATCATACTTCACTAATGTACTTAGTTGCTTTTAGAGAACTTTTATATTATTGCATATTTCTTGGTCACGGGCCACAAACATCAAGTGCTCATGCCATCCTTTAGTAGCAGGCTCAGAAATCATGACTTCCATTATTTAAAGATAAATAATCATGCTTGTCTTCTCATTAATTGTTTTCTTTATGTCAGGTATCAAAAAGGCTAGAAGAACTTACATCTGAGTATACACAAATGAATGATCGGCAGTTGCAAACTTCTAACTCTGGCAATAAGGAACAGCGGCCTAAACAAAAGCAAAGTTCTTTGAGATGCTGAAGATTTGCCGTTGCAATCTGCTGCTTTCAAGAGTTTAGATGCTTTTTGTTTTTGCTCAAGGTTGGAGTTAACATTGTTTTCATGATGTGTTGGAACAGAAAAATGATAATAGCTTTTAACACTTCTTGCTCTTCTGGTCCTATTCAGCTAGCTATTGACAAGTATAGGTGCATTCTTTTCAATTAAATGCTGAAAGAACATATATATGATGATTGGGAGTGCCTTATTTTAGGAGTGTTGGGCTATATGATGGACACTTTATGGCAATGAATTAGAGTGGTTATCCAAAATGTTAGCACTGCACTCTTGTAATAAGTGGATTATTGTCCAAGGCATGAAAGTCCTTTCAGGCACATAATCCAGGTCCCATTCAACAACATTCCTATCAATTATTTCAAAATTGTGTTTGGTACATAAATAATTAAACTGTGTCAATGAGCAAGATTTTTGCTCTTCACAACTCATCCCTTCCTACTAATTGAAACTATCTGCAAAATGCAAAATGCAATTTCATTTTTGTTGGGGTTATGCACTTTGACACACTGTGGAAAACCACCTTCTTGATAGTTATGTGCTTAGTGCTAAATCAAATATAGAACAAGAATAATCAAGAAGACATACCAAAACTTCATCTGGAAGTTAATTTAATCTCTCAATGGACAAAGGCCTGGCCAATGGGTCCATTCCTTACTAACTGGATATAAATGAACATGCTATTTAATTTAAGTCTTTGACCATATCATGTTTCAAACTGCTATTACCAATCTGCAATGAACAAAAAACTATGGCCAATTATAAACCATGAAATATGCAGTCTTTAGAATTTTGTTAATTATATATTTATATTTGGTTTCCTTACGCCACATTTCTGACAGCAATTCAAACAAGCACAAAATGGTAATCATTGTAATTATTAAACAAATTAAACCTCAAAAATTTGTCAAGAGCCTTTCTAGAGAAAGTTGTTATTAGAAAAAAAAAAATGGGTAGAAGTATAAGCTGTAGTAAATTTTGGATGTACTTGCAATTTCACCTTGAATAATTGTACAAAGCGAACAAAAAATCCTTATTGTTAAAGCAGACTGAACGTGGAGTTGAATTTGGCTCGAACATTAATCAAAGTAGGAAAGACTGTGTCCAACTAAATTAAATGTGGTTTTTTGAAAAAAAAATAGGAGGTAAAGGTGGGTTTTTCAAAGGGCCTAAACCCTTTGACAAATATTAGCAAATATTCAAAAATAAAGTTTAACAAATAACAGAAAATTTTCGATCAGGGACAAACACAGGAGTCTGCCTGCACAGAAGCTGTTGACCAATTAGCAAAAGACACTTGACGATCACCAAGCAAGTTCCCAAGACAAGACTATCATTCCCAACTTTCAACAGACAGCTTAGGGCCACTAAGGTCCATAGTACTCAGACAGGCTGTCAGCCACATCTTCATTGTTTCCCTTTGCGAATTGCCTTCATATTTGGTCTTCCTCTTTTTTGTTACTACTCCTAGATCAGCAATTTTCTTAGAGGTTTGGGTTGTGTGCAATTTTTTATTCAAAACTACAGGCGACGAAGATGTGTAAGACTCCAACTAGTCCAAAGAAAAAGGGATGATTTCTACTTCCCTTTTTGAATTACCAAACTCCAAATCTTGATTCCCTTCTTCTATGATACGTCTTGAAGGAACGGAACTAAAAGAAGGCAAATCCTTACCTTTCAGATTGAAATCTTCCAGGGATGATCCCACCATTGCTTCTTTTGCTCCTACCTCTTCCCTACTAATGACCCTGCTTTCCTTAGATCAACAATCTCCCACATTGGGAGGCAAGAGCTTGAATCAAATTTCCTTTTTGGAAACTACCAACTCCAGACTTTGGTTCCCCCAATTTTATAATACTTCTTGTAGGAAAGGAACTATGTCATGTCCACTAAGTTGTAACACTAAAATATAGAGTATTGAAATACAAATAAAAAATAAAATGAATAACAAAATAAATATTAAAAATATAAATATAATTATTAACAATTTAACATTACTATAATTATAATTATTATATTATAATAATATTATATATACAAAATAGGAGATATTATGGCTACCAACGGCCAAGCGTTGGCGGTGGCGGCGAGGGTTTTGCCTGAGCTGAACACCCTGCGAGAGGAGATACAGGGGACGTCAAGGGATTTTGGTCCTGTTGGAGATGGCACTGTTAACTCTTTTGGACAAGGCAACAAATGTCTGGCAAGGCTTTCGCCAGGGAAACGTTTTGGTATCTCAGCTATCGTTAATGGTGAAAAGGAGAATTATCTTCGGGGGGTCGCTGCTTGTAATGAAAATGGTGCAAATGGGGGTTTAAAGCAGTTGTTTCTTTACACAGATCTAAGCTCAAAAAGGTAGTAAATCAGACAAGCAAACGCACCGTTGCGGAGAAAGGGGAGAACCCTGCTACACACCACGCTTCCGATGAAATCACATTGGAGCTAGAAGGTGAGCTGGAGAAAGAAGTTGTCTCCAGTGAAAATGTTTTTGCTGGGCTGGGCCTGATTGGGAGGTTCAAGGGCTTCTGGCCAAGCTTGCCTGATCTTCACCAGTGGATCTCCAAATACTGGAAGCCCCTGCTAGACGGGTATCTTCAGATTTACCCTATGGCCAGAGGTTTTTTTATTGTTGTGTTTGAAAAAGTACAAGATAGAAATAAGATCCTCTACGATTATCACTGGGAATGGGAAGAGAAGCATGTCCTGATGCTAAAGCCATGGCATCCGACTTTCAACCCAGCTACTAAAGTTTTTGAAATGGTGCCCCTTTGGGTGAGGCTTCCTAACCTTCCTCTACAGTTCTGGTTCGATTCTTGCTTGGAGGCCATAGGGAACTCATTAGGAACCTTCATAATGGTGGATGAAGGTTCGTCTAATCTTCTGCACTCCACTTATGCTCGAATCTTGGTAGAAATGAAAATTTCAATGGTGCCCTCGAAGGTGATTCACTTAAAATCCTTGAAGGGTTGTTGGGTATAGATCCTAGATTATGAAGGGGTTCCCTTTAGATGCAGAAAATGTCACCAAACAGGGCACTTGGCGGCTGAGTGTGTCAAACACAGTAGAAACAATACTGCCTCTTGGTGGAAAGATGCATCCACCCAGCATTACACGATGGAGAAACAAGAGACGAAGCAAAGGATCTCTCAGAGGAAAGGCTATACGGAGAAGAGTAGGGCTTCGGAGGAGCCACATCAAGCAAATAGACAGTTGCTGCAGGAGGAGAGTTGCATAGAGCAGCAACAGTTTGTGTCGGCTTCTACTCAGGAAGGACTACTAGCTGCAAACAACACAAATGGGGCTTTCAGTGGTGGAGTCAAGGAGTTGAACACCAAAAACGGAGCTGCAACCCCAGAATGCAAGGAAAAGAAAGGAAGTGTGAGACCCCAGAAGAAAGAAGCAAGCAAACGAAAGGTTGTCGATCAACACCAGCAAGGCAGCAGTGGAGATGGTGCTTGGAGGTGCCCCCGAGATTTATCTCCACAGAAGAAGGATGTGAAAAAGCAGACTGCTTTTGTTCAGCAGCAACAAGATAGAAGTGGAAACGACACCTGGAGGAGTCCCCGGGTTTTATCTTTAGATTGGCAGAAGGAGGCAACAAGGATCGAGGACGGATGGCAATCGGTTTTGGGAAAGAAAGCGAAGAAGGAGAAGAAGAAATTCTTTAACATTGTCCTTTGATCTCAGACAAAAGGCCATCCAAAATTACTTTAAAATTTGACTTGTGTATGGGTGTTGGTGTATATTGTTTCTAGGTTTGGCAGTTGGGTTTTAGTGGAGTTTGGTAGGGATTGTATTGGAAGCTTTCCAGCTTTGCTATGTAATTCTCCTATTCTTATATTAATAAAATAAATCTTATTACCGACCAAAAAAAAAATATTATATATACAAAACTCATAAAAATAAATATATACTTTATAAAATATGTAAATATAAAATAGTATACATATAAATAATACTATTGTCATAATCCACAATCCACCGCAGCAATATTTGCTGACCAAAGAACCCCCCGCAGCCTGTCTTAGATTCATAAAGCTAACCAATGAAATAAGCCTAAAGGTTGAGGATGAAATAAAAGGAGCGGTTGATATACTAGGCAGCGAATATATCATGACATAAAGGGAGCAATATGCAGGGATTAAAGACTTTAGAAGAGCAGCGAGAACAGCAGTCCTTTTTGAAGTTAAGATATATTTAATTAAATTAAATTAAAAGGGTGTTAGGCAGCGGTGGTTTAGGAAGGGGTGTGTCCCTTACCAAGGTGAGGGCATTCATGAAAAGAGACAACTCTTCTCCACCAAAAGAGGATATAAAGGGAAGAGCGAATCATATGAATGGGGATCAAGGAATAGAATTCAAAAATAAATAATGATTTGTACTTAAAAAGGTAACAAATGTAACATAATTCTTGAAAATTGAGGTGTTTATGTAGTTTAATACTTTGTAAAACTTTATGATTGTCGATCTAAATATGTATTATTTGTTATAGATTCTTTGTGGGTGATTAATCTAATTAATTCATTTTACCATTTGTAGAATGAAGATAGAAGGTTGTAGAAGAATTAGACAGGATATTAGAAGATACACAGCATATATCGTGGAGAAACCCTTTTAGGAAAAACTCCACCAAGAATCAATGTATTATTTAATCTCAGAATAAGATTATAATAATTTCAATCCTTGTTTGAGATGTTTTTTTTGCCTTTTAACAAATCTTCTTCACAACCTGCAATAAAACTGATACAAACTCTCTTCAACTTGCTTGAGATAAATAGGCAATATTCAACCTTGTAAACTCTAAAAAGTTACAATTACAAAGCTCAATCCCTATCTCACAAAAAGTACGCCTATCTCTTGCAAGTAGAGTTCTACTGTGAAGAACAATGCGAAAACATGTGCTTCATCCATTTGGGCATCCCAAACTGAAGTTACAACTGAACTTTGATTCCGTAGATATCTTCAAGGCTTATCCTCAAAGTAGGCGCCCATGAGTGGGCCCACTTAACTCAACCTTCTGAAATATCTTAGCATGCAAATGAGTTAACTCCAAGAAGCCAACTTGGGTGTCCAAGGTGGGTCCAAGTCATTCTCTGTTAACTAAAACATATCTCTCCTTCATGCAAGAATGGTCATCCCCTGTTAATTGAAGGAAGTCGCCTGTTATCTATCATGCAACTCAAG